>CM042439.1:18419132-18594132 GCA_023631565.1 Gymnocephalus cernua
TCAAAATATCTAACTTCAGTCTTCCCAGCATAGGTTTTGTTCTGTAGTAACTAGGGTTGTACCAAATAGTTTGAAACCTTTCTTATAACATTGACATTCAAATTGTAAATCAACATTTGAATGTTGCACAGCTTTTCTCTTAATCGTGCATGTCTATTCATTCTGTTTAACCCAGCATTTCTGTACAGTTGCACATAAAGATTAGGCTACACTTAGGCCTGTCGCAATAGTCAATAAATCAATTAATCGCACAACAAAAAAAATGTGCTCAATAATTTTTCCGGCCACGACATTTGCATGCTTGTTTGTTTTCCTTCTCCCTCCCTCTCTCCCTCTCCCTCTTTGCGTTCTATTTCCTGTTTTCTCCCTTTTTATTCCAAACCACACAGTTGACAACCTGCAGGTGGAGGCATGGATGTATTAAGAGAACGGGTGGAGGCGGTGGAGACAGGCTCGGATATAAACGCTGCGGGCCGCTGTGGACTTGTGTCGGTCCTGAAAGTGGTTTCAGTAAAGTGGCTGCATGTGTCCGACAATGCATAGAGCATTAACCGCTACAAGCCTACAGCGGTCCGCTGTCAGAGCCTCCCGGACGGTGAACTGAGACTCCGTTACCTGCTTGTCGGTCAAAAGCTAATGATCGGTTATTTAATTTCATTGCTGCTTTCTTTTGGAAGGCTGCCAGCCAAAAATCGGCACTTACTAGCTAATTAATTAGCCTGAGGTAAACGATAGCTATCCGTAAACAGAGGTGACGTGGTGGCTGGCGTTTGGTGTGTGCGCCTGTGCCTGTGTGTGCCTGTGTGTGCGTGTGTGTGTGTGTGTGTGTGTGTGTGTGTGTGTGTGTGTGTGTGTGTGTGTGTGTGTGTGTGTGTGTGTGTGTGCCCACCCCCGCGAAGCTTCGACCTGCAGACAGCAGAAGAAAGTAGCTGCAGCTTCACCAAAATTAAGACTGAAAAACAGAACTATTTTGGTACAGTTAGGCTACTCGCCATGTGGCAGATGGCCACATATAGATATAATTTATTAATTACATATTATTATTTAAATTTAATATTTAGTGTTTAATAAACAATTGTTAAATGTAGTACATAGTCTGTAGTCTATCGCACAAACACTGGAGGCATGCTGCAAACATTTGACAGCCAGTACGTGTTGCCTGGGAGAACATACGTGTCACAAACGGTGATTCAACAACTGTACATACTAAAGGAGATCAAAGACATATCGTGGATATTTAAAATGTCTTCCAGTTCCAGTGTTAAATATTCTTTAGAAATAAAAGTTAATTGATCTTTGAAAAGGTGTAGCCTACCTGCATTGTTATGCCATTATCATTATATTAGATAAAAAATGGTCGCAGAACGACAATATTATCATTTATTGCAATAATTTCTGGGACAATTTATCGTCCAGCAAAATTTGTTATCGAGACAGGCCTAGCTAGACTAATAGTATTAGTATTATACTATTTGTAGAATTAGATTCCAGTGGCTGCGTACGATCTTTTCCGACTTGTATGACCCAAACAGTGGTGGCATGGTGTGACTTTTCCACTAGGTGAGGCTACGGCCTTATAGGTAGCTGAGAATTTTGGCCGTTTTTGTTTAGTATTTTTTAAAGTATTCCTCATGTCACAGAAACCACACAATGAATCTTGTTTTTTGGATGTTATTATCATACTGTCGGTAATGTCTGTTCTGCACAGATCGGACCCCTGCCTTGCCTTCAGCCTGCTCTCATCCCTGGCCTTCTAATGTTTTGTGAGGTGTCGGAGGCACTATATGTTACCAAAAGTCCTAACATATAACACATACCACCATCGGGAGGAGAAATATATGGCCTTTGGCACACAAAGAGTGTAAGCAGCGCGTTTTCATTAGTCATTGCACTTTTCTATAATAATGTATGATTGCTCTCCGGCTTCCCGCACACTAAGGGAGGCACGCCCCTGTATTAAAAGGGGCGGTCTAGGAGCAATCTAACAGCACCATACATTACATTTATATAACCACAATAACAAAAAAATCTATTTTTGGCTCTAACACTATTAAGCATATAGCAAATTACTCGTCGTTACAAAAAAAGATCATACTATGTAGGCCTATCTGCATTCGCTTGTCGCTCATTTTAGGGTAATGACGTCTTAAAATATGATGGCAGAAATTCAAAGCTTCATTCAAAAACCTCCACAAAAAAATGATGTCACACTGTGCATTATACAGTACATCATGCCAGATATAACAGTATATGATTAATAGCTTTACAATGTCTCAGCAGTCAGTTTGGCAGCTTGATAATTCAAAAGTTTGCCATGAGGCATTGAAACAGTTTTTTATGTGTGGTGTATTTTTAAAGCGTTTAGGTTTATATGATGCTTATTTTATTATAATTACCTATTCAGCTATATGTAAGAATGAGAAAAATAAGGAATTTTCCTGTTTAGAATCTGGCAATGAATATTCATAAGCTGCTACAGTAGTTAGTATACAAAAAGATACTTGCTTTAGAAGCTCAAAGTGCCATGATCTACACATCCCCTAGCAACTGGGATCCCCTTGGCAGGCACTGACTGTGGTGTCAACAAGCAGCTACTGATTGCTAGTTTGGTGCAAATATTGATATAATCAGCCCAAAGCAAGGCTCTGCACAAGAGGAGAAAGGTGGATTGAGGCAGCCACAAAGAAGGGGTCTCACTGTAATGTATTGTTGCTTCTTTGTCACTCATACACTGTACATTAATGTCCTGCAGGCCTGCCAATGTACATATTTTGCAGACGTTAACTTACTTGCAAAAAGACACAGGTTGATATAACGTGTATAGGACCATATACTGCTGTATCGTACAACTGTATCAGTACTGAAACCGCTTTAGCTATCAACTGAATAGTAACAGAAAAACAAGGAATGGTACAGTATATTATTGAAGTGTACCAATAAAGCAATATCTGAATGTTCTGGTCTGACCAGTTTGCAGGTTAAGAAATTAAATGCACAACCTGAAAGCAAAGATCACCATGGCTACTGTGCAATAAATTCAGGCTCGGTCACACCAGACAACTGTGACAAAGAAATTACTTTGTCAGGCAAAGTATGAATTGAAACATTATCTCAAATAACCACAATTGAAAACTGTTATTTATACTGTGTTTCCTATCTTTCATTGGCCCCATAGTACCACTATGGCCCAGAGGGCCCACTATACAGAGGGATGCAAATGAAGGTAGGTGGATGATCGATGAGGCTACCACAAAATGTTGATGTAGCATCTGATGCCACCCAAAGGTCTCTGGTGGGATGTTTTAAAGCCTAGATTTAGTACACTCATCTTGGACCCAGAGATGAAAAAATAAAGGACAGGAAATGGCTGAGGTAGAACAAGAAAACTGCAATATGTCAATCAAGTCAATCAAGCAAACTTCCCACAACATACTGCTCTTCATGCCTTATTACCAAACAAACAGTTCTCAAAATTGCCACAAAGACACGCATTAGTAGTATATCAAACAATTAAATCTAAAACATGGATTGATAGGACCTGTGTGTTGGTGTGGGCGCAGTGCTTGGGACAACTGTGAAGTGGGGCTAGGTTTAAAAACATGAGTTCATTTGGGAGGTGTGGGGAAGCAGGACATGGTTAAAATGCTCAAATGGGATTTAATGACCCAAAATTTGTCCAGCTGCCAATGGGGAGGAATGGTTGACAGTGATCTGAAAGAAGCATGAGAGTTAGGAGCCGCAGAAGTCATTTTGCTCAGGGAGATAGACGAAAGAGGAGAAGCTATGGATTTGGAAGACATATTGCATGTGCTCAGTAAATGGTGCAACTTGCTAAAAATAAGTACAAAAACTAAATGGTATGAGATTTAGAGAGATTGGGAACAGGGGATGGAGACAAATAAGATTTTGCTACAACGCGGCTTAAGTAAAAGGTTGAGGAGCTGAAATAATGGCTAGTAAAAGTGCAGAATAATTAGGGGAGAGCAAAGATTTAGCAATTTGAAAGAGAGTTGGGAACAAACCAGTGTTCATATGACAATAAATGCTACCCAGAATCAGAAAAACGGTGTCTGCTGTTTAGAATCTTATACTTCTTCAAGAAAGTCAATAGAGGATGTTCTCTACAACTGACAAAGCAAAGCATCTGACAAGAAGCCCTGGTTTATTTTTGTGGCACAGTAATTACAGACTTATAGCTCTGGTTTCTCCTATGCCGAGAAGCTCCAATGTGTTGCCTCGACTGCTGAGCAGAACACTTCCTTTCTGCTACCCTCGATCAACGAACAGGAAGAAAGTATGCTAGAGTGAGAAAAGGGGTCAGGAAGAGCTGTCACCATTCCTGTCCACCCTAGATACTGTCTGTACTGAAGACTTTCCTCTGGGACTGAGGTCGCACATCACCTCAACAGTTTGTTCCCATGAGATGTCACACTTCCTAAAACTCACCCGTAAACCACCTCAGTCCCTTGCTTCCCTGAGTTCCGTCCAACTCTGTCTAATACCTGAAGACCACTTTTACCATTATGTTTTTAGCTTTACTGTTTTCCAGATTTTTGCCAGACTATCTTTAAAATTATCACCTGCATAAACTGTAAGTATCAGAACCTTTACTCTATGATGTGACACCTAAAAAAAGATAGATTCAGCACTGATGTTAATTTATGTCAGTCACCTCTGTCTATTCAGCATTAACCTTGTTTCACCACATTTGAATATCACTTCAAGTCAATATACTACTTGGCATCACAATACCCTTAGCTGCAACTTCAATGTTAATTATTTATATTTGTATTCTAATATTTTGCATTGGGTAATTCATAATGTGTTTGCAGTACCGGAGGTAATGCTACACACACTACACTTAAGATTAAGATTGTCTGAATTTAGTAAGTGAGTGATTACATTTGTCATACCACAATGTCTGCATATTTGTACCTAGCATAATGTAAGCAGACATGAATTGGATCCATCTATATCTTCCAGCACACTTTACTGTATGCTTAAACAACTTAAAGTTGTTGTCCGTAAGATTTAGGGCTGGGCAGCGAACGTCGATACTTTTACGGCACCGAAACAAATACTCCGATCCTATGAGTATCGGAAAATTATTTATCTTTTGGTGCCAAATTTCGGTTCCAAAAGCGGCTGAGCGCATAAGCGCAAGCTTAACTGTCTCTCTGCATATTGACACAGAGCGGAGAGGTGCAGACGGAGTAAACTACGTCGGCTCTGCAGTTTTGTTGAAGTCACAGCGAGTCACGGCAATGCCGATGAAGTACTTTAAAGTGTGATTACAGTTTTTCAAAACTTCACGCAGACTGCGTTTGCTGCGATATGATATTAATGGCGAGCCGAAAGCGGTCGCGTGCTGTTGTTTTACACTTCCTCTGAGATGAGCAGACACAACAGTGGTTTCTGTGCCCTGGTGACTGACTGACAGGCTGAGGTTGTAAAGCAAGGCAACTTTACTTCTACAGCAGCTTTCAGCAACAAGGCAATTTAATTACATTCCTTTGCTCTTAAGTTAGTTCTCCATTAGTTCAATGTTGACAACAGGGTAGTCACCAAGTGTATTAAAGGTTTGTGTCATTATGCAGTTTGCACTAAAAAGTCTTTGTTCTTTACATTCCTTTGCATTTTAGTTAGCTGAATATTAGCCTGTACACAATGCCATTTGTTTATTTATTTATTATTTATAATATGTTCATGTTGTGTCAAAAAGGTTTCTCTTTTTTTGTTAATTTTGGCCAAGTTCGGATTGATACCAATCCTGAGTATCTGACTGGCCATCTAAAAGCCTAACCAGTTTTATTAATAATGTTACTCTGAGTGAGCAGTGTTACCAGAATTTTGTAATTTTGATAACTGTTTTAATTAAGCTGAAAAATAAAAGTTTTGTTGATGTTGAAATGGATTTTAAAATATATGGTATCGAAAAAAGTAGCGTTAGGAACCGGTATCGAAACTGAGGTATCAAAATTGGCACCGGATCGAAAACATTTTAACAATACCCAGTAAGATTTGAGTTAGGTTGTTTCGAGCGGCAGCTTTGGCATTAAGATGTAATTGCGGCAGGCGTCGACTGTGTGTCGTCGGTAGATTGGCAGCTCTAACTTGTGCGTTGCCTTCACATGCCCCAGTCAACACTGATAACCGTTAAGACTATGAGCTCGCTAAGAGCTACTACATATATATGAAGATACAGGCCGTGTGGGGACATGCGCAGCCGTGGAGATGATAGGCAGCTAACGTGGTCAACAGTGCTAACGCCGCTAATTTGATTACTCACCAAGGCCATCAGGGAGGTGCGAGGTTTTCCACGGTCAATCTAACCAATGTGACACAAACACCCTACTAGCCACTGAGAGCCACTGCAGAATGTGATATGAACCTTAGTTGATGAAGTGGAGGCTGAGGTCCAAATCACAGAACCTGCATGTCCTAATTGCATGTCAAAACAAATTAGTGGCGTCAAAAGGAATTTGCATTAACTCCTTATTTTGGCGTTAATTTTGATAGCATTAGCCTATATCAAAATTAAAGGTAGGGTTGTAGGGCTGTCAAAACTGGCCAGAATGACGTTCAAATATTTCCTCTAACAAAACAGGTTTGAATATATTTTTGCGCATTGTGTCCATAGACACATAACTGTTGTATAAGTCTATTATTTCAACATAAACATGTATTTTAAAATTCTCTCTCTCTCTCTCTCTCTCTCTCTCTCTCTCTCTCTCTCTCTCTCTCTCTCTCTCTCTCTCTCTCTCTCTCTCTCTCTCTCTCTCTCTCTCTCTCTCTCTCTCTCTCTCTCTCTCTCTCTCTCTCTCTCTCTCTCTCTCTCTCTCTTGCTTCACCCTCATTGGTTGTTTACTTCTAGTATCACAAGCCACATGATTGGAACGCCATCAACACTCCCACTCGCTCACTGTGAATTGCTTAATCAGGCATTACATAGACAGGGAGCTGAACGTTAAGGGAGCAACGGCCTAGAACATGTGAGGCAGACAGCCACGGTAGTGCTGTTTTGTTGTTGTTTTTTGACAACCGAATACTAATTTTCATATTTGAATGTGTGATTTTATTTTTTTTTTATTCAAATATATATTCAAATTTAGAATATTCGTCGACAGCCCTATAGGGTTGAAAAAAAAATGAGGGTAATACAACTTGTTTTTTTCTATTAATCACATGTGGGATTTGCAAATGAGCCCATCATTGTAAGATATTTAGCTGTATTTTAATGCTTACTGGAAGCTCAGAAGATGTTTATGGAATCTTATGTTAGAATCTGGTAGCTCCACATGTTTGTCCCTGAAGGGTATATGTATGATTGTGTGTGCGCATGCATTTGCTTTTCTCTTCACTCAAAAATAAAGTTGTATTGGTCTGTTCTTCATAAATCCCAGTATCTTACATTTGAACAATATGATATGAACATATAAATATGAACTATGGTTAAAGCCTCTTCTTTTTTTCTACCTTGAGCAATCCATTCATCCATCTGTTAAGAAATTCCTGATAGGTAACGTGATAAAAGCGTCAGCTAAATGATATGTAATGTAATGACATGTAATGGAATGTAATGTAACATGTAGCCTAAGCTACACTAATCAATAAAAACATTCATGCCATTGTAAAACTATAACTCATAGCTGGTCAAGTCCAATCTCAATGGACAACACTGCCAAGTATGATCCTGTACAAAATGCAGCCAAAGAAAACACGAAGGCTGAGAAATCACAGTCCTCCTGAAGCCCCCATGTAATTTCTTGTTAAAGTGCCCCAGACCAACAGGCACACAAACAAAAAAAAACACTCATATCTACTGACTATAACAAGTAATAAGAGGATCAAAATCACGGCTGGTGTATTTTACCAGCGTTATTGGAGCCGTGTCTGTGTTCTTGCGCTTGCTGGGAACTGCACTACAAGGATGGCTTTAGAACACAGAAAAGAGAAGCAAACGAGCATGATTGTAATCAACTTCAAAAAATGGTAGTTGGTGCATAGCAGCACAAAGATTAAGTACAGTAGAGGCAATCAGTACAGCAATCAACCAGGCTTAAATGGAAACAAAACACTACAAAAGATGTTTTTTTGAGAAAACTGCATATTCTTGTCTTTTATTTGAGAAACTTCTATGCATGATGCAGTTATTTTAAGTGACTCAAATATCTGAACATATGAAAACTAAACCATGTGATAAAGTATATAAAACACTGGCAAATCCAGCTAAACTGAAGTACTTTGACCAAAAAAGATCCTGATTATTTTTTTAACACAAATGTCATTCTCTGCTTTGTTTATCTATTATTTTACCGCCTGCATACCTAGCATACAGTACCCATTATGTCACTGAATTATAATTCATACACTCTTCCACTTTACCTTTTTTTTCTAAACAAAAAAGTGATGACTTGAACAAAATCCCCAAAGTAGAGACAAATGGAAAATATATGTAAAGTCAAAATGGCATAAATCCAGTTTCATTCTAACCTGTGTAATGCCCTCTGATCTCCCTCCTTTTTGTCATCACTCTAATTGGGTTGCAGACATCCACATGAACATGATAATTCTCTTCTTAGACACTCAAACCGAGAGACATCCCCAGCGACACAGAAACTGTTTACTACCCCACACACTTCTCTTAGCCAGGAGCTGGGAGATGGTATCATCAGTGCTTTTGCCCTAAATTAAACCAATACACAGGAATAATTGTATATTTCTTGTTTTTCTCCTGAAGTAGGATGGTATAGGGCATATTGTTATGAGGATAAATCAAGCCTGTTCATATCCTAGGTAATTAAACAAATAAAGACAAATAGTCAAAATATAATGATGTGTGGTATCTATAAGATAATGTTATAGACTCTAAGGTTGTAAATGTGAATGCCTTTTCCTTCAAAAAACACAGGTGTAAGCTTCGGGCATGTCCACAGATGTACTCTCCTTTCTCTCCGCATTGCAGATACTGTGTCTGTGGTTCTAAAACTCCTGTGTACCATCCCACATTTCATATTCTCATGGGCTGTAGTTATCACACCTAGGAAGTATACAATTTAGGGTAAACAGTTGTTCCACCAGCTGTCTCAGATTCATCCTCACTGGCAGCATACTTACAACTAAGCACAGGCATCGACAGAAATGTGATACTCACTGTAGAATTGCTGGTGTAATGAGGAAGTCATGAATAATACAGTAACCAAGTAATAACGTAGTCATTATTAAGCCCCAATGCCCATTAGGAGCTGCTCTTAGTTCTAGCATTGCGTAATGCAGCTAATATGGACCACAAAGGCTCACTAGCAACGAGCAGACGTCCTGACCTGCTTTCTTCCCTCACAACATTACATCTTATTATATCTAATTCTTTACAACTTCTGTAAAAACAAGTTTTTTATCCAACCAAATGCAGTCAGTGCATATATTGTGTACAAATCGATCCCACACACACCCACACCCACACCCACACACACACGGAGAAAAAAAAGGAATTGTTTGACATGCGTGTCCTCTGATATTTGACGTCCAGGAGACAGAATGAAAGCTGCTAACTTCAATAAAGATCGTCGTTAACCATGCAGGAAAGGGGACTAGGTCTTGGTTGGTTGGTTTAACAAGGGCCGTGTGGGATTAGGGAGTGACTACTGATGACAAATGTAGTTTCTGACCCTTTAAGATTAATATGCGACTTCACAGCATTCGGGCCTGCTGCCATGGATACTAGGCATCACATCTAACCAGAGATCAATATAGTTCAGTTCCCTGCACCCAGTCAGTCATTAATCTTAACATCAAACATGTCAGTTGCTATACAGCCTCAGAGTGACATTATCCAATGATGCATGTACTAATGAAGAGGGATATAATGGTAGACAGAAAGCAAGCGGACATATCCCTGACAAGAGACAATTTACATTAAAGAGGAATCACTTCCCGTAGAACATTTTTAGGTTTGATTTTACACCTTTATCTTTTTTGCTCCCACTGTCATAGACGGCACACAGGCAAAATGCATTCCTCAATCGTATAATTTAGATTAAATTATAATAAGTAATAAATGATAAGTCATGTGTAGGGCTGCCACTAACGATTATTTGCATTGTCGATTAATCTGTTGATTATTTTTTTCGATTAATCGATTAGTTGTTTGGTCTATAAAATGTCAGAAAATAGGGATTTGTCCACAACTGAAATAAATTCAGTTTACTGTCATAAAGGATTAATGAAACTAGAAAATATTAACATTTAAGAAGCTGGAATCAGAGAACATTCACTTTTTTCATAAAAAATAACTCAAACCGATTAATCAATTTTCAAAATAGTTGGCAATTAATAGAATAGTTGAGAGTTCTTTGCAGCTCTAGTCATGTCTGCTTTCATTCTTGGTGTGTTGCATGTGTTTTTTTCAGACTATGATTTACAAACCTAGTTGTTCCAGCAAATAAGTAGGATCATTCACAGACTACTGCGATATAGTATAGGCAAAACATATCTCCAAAGTTAAATGTGTTTTACATAATAATCAGTTAGGAAAGCTTTATATTCCCAGATTAACATGCAGCCGATGTCTTCCTCTACCAACTGCTTTGTAAGATACTGACCAATTAGACAAAACAATTACAATAGTACACTTCTTTTCCAAGTAATACAGCATTTAAAATTGTTTCTGACAAACTATTAGTGCTGACAAAAAAAAGCACAGTCATAAAACAGACATAGATCTTATCCTAATCTCTTTTGGTTGTACAGTACACATGAACTATCCTCTGGGAGTTTACAACTAGTTCTAAGCCTTTGTAGTGGAGGTTTGGTTTACAGCTCAGCTTAGCTTTTACTAAGTACACATGCTCACATCTACAACATTTTAGAGATATTGAGACATGTAGCACAGTTAAATCTGATTATCATAGTTTATGGAAATGGCAAAGCCAAGGTTTCATGTTAGAACAAATATACAACCACCTGGAATGACTTAATTTGTAAAATTTTCTTCCAGTAAAAATGATTAATGTAAATCAAGGCAAAATTCTGATCTTGAAGACGAATTTAGACAGACAGTTGATGCCTGCCTCTACAAGAGACAGTCTCTACGACGCTAAGGGTAGAGAGAGTATTTTACTTCCCTATGCATTTAAGAGCAAAATTACTCAATCACTGAAGGGTAAAACCAAAACAAATTAGTCCTTTCTTGTGTAGTCACAAGATATTGTTTTTCTTTTATAGAAGTAAATATGTAGCCTGTGTTTTTCTACACTTACAAGGGTTGCTTGGTTAAAGCCCTCTGAGGTCGTGAGAGCATCTCACGCATGCTGTGTGAGCCCGTGCTCTTGGCATAGTTTTCTTCACAAAATGTAAACACCTGCATCACTGCTGTGCTCCCACTAATTAAAACTCTGTCTGTCTAATGAGAGCTGTGCCTGTCAGGCCCCTCCACACACAATAAATCACCGCTCTTTAGGCCTGCATTATCCCACAGTATGGAGAGGGATGTGTGCGTCTCAGATATATGCAACTCATGTACTCTCTCCTGTACTCTTGTTTGTTCTCAACATTCTCCAGGAGAATTCATTGTCTTCTCCACTACATCTGCAGAGTCATAACATGGGCAATGTAGAGTGGCAGCTCAAACTAAATCTTCTCTGTTGGTGTCCATGGTTACTAAGCATGATTTCCCTAGACCATAGACACAATGAGACAGCTCATATAACCAAACTATAACTGTCCACTTAAAAAGGTATACCATGTAAGATTTATGTAAAATAGTACCCCTGCAGTTTCAGTGATCAGTGATGAATCTAAATCAAAACAAAACAGTCTCCACTCTCTTTCCAAACAGCACTAGGTGCAACCACAAACAACTGCTGGCAGTGGCAGTAACCCAAATGAAGACCCTCCATGCAATCAGTAAGCAGTATTCGATCAATGCTACTTGGACACTGGCATTATAAAAAGGCTTAACTTCAAGTTTTCAGTCTTGCACATATAAAGAACAAATACATTTTTATTCTGAGTAATACAGTTGTCTACATAGGCTGCGTAACGACAGGCGCATTATGCACAAAACCACCACCTGAAGTGTGTTTTTACACTTTGTCTATTTTCTTTCGTTTAACATGTGTAACTACGGTGATTGTATGTTGCAACACATTCTCACTACCAACTGGTCAAATACTGATGCTTGGTCAGGACCCCTTGGCGTCACTTTTTAACACTCTGGGTACCCCTTCAACGCGCTTGGTCAGGACCTTTCGGCGTCACTTTTTGATGGGGACCCCTTGGCTTAATTTTTTCAACATGCAGGGTAAAACCACTTACTTATAAGTTAGGGAAAGATCATGGGTGGGGTTTCAAAATGTACGTTTAAGTGACACGTGGGACAACAATGGGACACAAACTCCGGTCTCCTTGGTGAAAGTCCTGTGTGGTTTGACCCAACCACCACCACCACAACCTGCCACCTTCTACTCGCTACCATTGTCGCTCTTCATGCTACGTCATCTTACAGCGCCGCGGTTGAGCTGCTGCTATGCCCGGTGCGTCCCATACAGATGCTTAAGGGTGTATTGTGCGCACGGTTTCTGACGCAAGGGGCCATTGACCAAAGGTCGGTATTTAACGAATTGGAAGGGTTGGTATTGGGCTCCAACCACTGCCAAACTGTGTGTGCCCTAAACAATGCTGTGCTTAGTAAATGCTAGGGCTGCATGATATGAGGAAGATATGTGATAACGTTGCTGAATATTGCGATAACGATATTTCAATGTATAATAAAGCACTCAGTTTTGCCTCTCTGCTGCTTTTAGTATGCTGCTAAAATACAACCAATTACTTATGAATTAAAAAACAACTGAAAGGAAATTAATTTCAACATTATTTTACTGAAAAAATTGAACATTGAACTAAACAAAAAAGGCACCATTAAAAAAAAGGTATGATAGTTACATTTTAAAAGTGCAGTTTTGTGATTCTCCCTTTCTTTCACGATGTGTTTATTGCACAAGATGAAATGGAAGTAATTCCCCATAGATTAACCTATATTAAAATGCCCAACTTTACAGCAGAGATAAAAATGTTACACACACTGGTATAAAAAACGTGTTTGGTCTCTATAGTTGATTAAAAAGATGCAGAAGAATTGACCCAATGTATTCTTTGACTCCTGGGGTCTGAATTTTTGTCAGTGACACTTGCTGTGCGAATCATGAATAAATTAGCATGTTTTCATTAAGTTTTCCTTGGTGCACGTCATCTCAACCATAATGAAGCACAGCTCCAACCAATATACCCTTGTATTATGCAGCACAGGTGATCTACTAAACATGGTAAAGCCACAATTGATTGCAAAAATCTCAGAAACCATAAATTAGTTAATTCAATGCTAGCAGCAGAGAAAACTTGCAAAGGCACGCTCTGTCTCGGTCTGTCTTGGAACTAAAGATAAAAACAAAATAAAAAAATCTAAAAGCCACATTACCCTTTACCAACCCCCTATGACATCATGGCAAAGCTGGTTAGGAGTGTGTAGTTTCCCCTTTTATGGATACCATCTGGCCAATAGGCCCATAAAGCTTGAAGAATATCATCCAAACTGACCAAATTTTACAGCTTGTTAAGATGCTACCGATTCATACAGCTATCTGCCCTAATTCACCATAGCACAACAAAATGGATAACAGATATGAAGGTTTGAAGTCACAGCCATTGTTGATGATATACATATCTGTTAAAATTCGAATATGACAAGAAAAAAACCTTGTACTATGCTACATTCCTGATAGCAAGAATTCAAACTTCATCTAGGAAAAGAGCATTATCTCCCTTATAGTCAGCTACTTTGACGTGTCCACACAGCTGATAAGCATACAGCCATGATTTCAACTATGAAAAACATGAAACACCCCAAAGATAGGGGTGTGCTCACTAACCATCAAAGTTTGCATTTTGCCCCTCTGACGTAAATGCACCACAGCGTCACTTTTTTAAAGAAAAGAAGTAAGTTCATCTGCAGGGTTTCCCGTAGCACTTTGCAGTTTAGACGGCCGCCTTAGCAAAGCCTGCCTGCCGCCTAAACTACGTCGGATCAAAAAAAAAAAAAAAAGCGTCTGAGCGCGTAAGCGCAAGCTTATCTGTCCTGTCTGCATACTGACAGACAGAGGAGCTTCGGCACAGACACACGCGCGCGCACGCACGCACGCAAACTACGTCAGCTCTGCAGTTTTGTTGAAGTCACAGTGAGTCCCAGCAATGCCGATAAAGTAGTTTCAAGTTTCAAGTATGGTTACAGTTTTTCAAAACTTCACGCAGACTGCGTTTGCTGCGATAAGCAGGCACAACAGTGGTTTCTGTGCCCTGATGACTGACTGACAGGCTGAGGCTGTAAGGCAAGGCAATTTTATTTTCACAGCACCTTTCAGCAACAAGGCAACTCAATTACATTAATTTGCACTTAAAGCGTAACTCTCGCCAAAATGCATCCTAGGGTATTTTTGTTAACGTACGTGAGTCAAACTTTAGTTTAAAAGCATATTTAGGACGGAATCGCCACTTTTAAGATTCACCGTATTCTCATCTTTGGGTCAAATGGCCTTTTGAATGGGAAAGCTAGGGGCACTCTCTTGCTAGCCTACAAGAAACCCTGACCTGGGATACACAGCACAACGTATTTAGGAGAACGAAAGACATCATAACTAAAGAGCCTGGACGGTATAATAATCAACCCCAGGAAAGAGCCAAGGCTCCAAGCTGATACATCAAAACAGCTTAGACGCAGGCTTGCTGCACAGTGAGCAATTAGTTATGCATCCAAATCACCAACTGACAGTGAAGTCTACTTTGCACAGACTGAGAAAGAGCTTGATGCTTTTATGTTTTGTTTAGATTTTAAACATTTTCACCATCTATGTTTATCTCTACCATATCCGTATGGTGAGAAATCAGTAAACACTTGACGCTATCATGTAAAAACTACTCACAGCAGTATCTCCTAGGCTTAATTAGGATAATTCTTCAGGTTTAACTTAATCCTCCACAAACGTGTACCATTAATGTAGTAACATGTGTACAGAAAAGCAGTCTTTGGTCTGTGTCAGGTTTGGGTTTCTTTCAATAACAAATAAAAAGCCAACAATATATTGAGACAGCCACTAACACTGCAGTGTCCTATTTAAAGTCAAAGGTTCTTTTTTCCCCAAAGAAATGCAGTACAGCAGACTGCCATACTGCCACCATGACTAGATTTGCATCATCATTATAAACTACATGTGCATCATACTTTTTGTACCATGACTTCATAACGCCATAATCATTGCAAGTGCAGTCATATCAAACAACCCCAGCTGACAGATGTGAAGATGAAGAGATCATTATATGCATTTGCCTCCCACTCTCGGAAGTCGTAATTAAGAGGCAGTGCACTGTTATGGAAAAGGGAAAAGAGTCCTCAATAAAAATCAATAATTAGTTTTGTGATGAAGTCATGTGTGAAAAAAAAAAAATGAAGTACACATGCTTTTGGACTTGATGTTCTGTTACTCTACCATAGGGCAGAATGCACTGATATAATGCACGTTCTAATTGTATGTGCTCCATTTACAGAGAGACGAGTCTTGGTACATGTTGTAAAGTCAGTCAATGGTTTAGCAAATGCTGTAATGACTTAAGTTGCATGGATTTATATAATGTTACTGATACAGTGTTAAAAGACCCATACACAAATACACATACACACCTTCCTACTGTCTACCACAGTCTGCAGAAAGCATTTATATACATATGCTTTACTTTTTATTAGTGCGGAAATGATTAGTAACCTAATCAGTCGACCGATTCCCAACCAATTCTGAAAATCCACTAATCATTTAAGTAATTTATCAGCGATTAGAGCTGGGCGATTTTTTTTCCTAAAGAAATCTATTTAAAACAAAATAACTGCGAACTGTAAATATATTTTAAAAATATATATTTATTGTATTTAATTAAAGTGCATCAACATAAACAAAATTGCAAAAGGCAAACCCTTTCTCTAACTGAAAAGTCACTGTGCAGTGTGCAACAAAGATTGTTAAACATCCAAATGATGTATACTGTATTTGGATTGAGCTAATAAAACTTATAAAAAGAAAGAAAAAAAATCGATTTTTTGAAAATATGAATTGATTTGACGTACCAACTCGATTTTTCAATCAAATCGATTTTTTCCCAGCCCTATCAGCGATGATAAAAACATTTGCTGGTTTCAGTTTTTGAAATGTACTTTGTAAGCCAACACATATTGACCGCCTGTCTTGTACATGAAACTAGGATGAGGGAAAAGGCCCACTGGTGAGAACTCATTTGATCAATGAAATCAAAATCCATAATCAAAGGACTTTAGCCTGAACCCAGCAAGCATCTAGCCCTAGCACACTGCAATTATAGACAACAAAAACCACGGCACACAAGTCTTGCTGTGCCTTTGGAAAACAACAAAGGCCAGAGGGTCACAGCAATATGTCTGTCAATCACACAGCATGGTGTTCATCCCAGATTGGGTTTAATAAAGCCCAATGACTCATGTACTGAATGGGATAAGACTGCACTGGAGCATCTGTTATGGATTACCAGGCTTTGTTCCAAGAGTATATTCAGCAAGGGACTTTGCTGGATAAAACATTTTGGTGCTAGCATGCTTTAAAAATTACCAAAACATCTCTGGACAGCAGGTGAGAACAACAAACGAGTAGACGCATCTATAGACAGATGGGAGTTGCTTTTATTGTATTATGTGTTAATTAATTTATGTTTTTCTTCATTAAAAATGCATGTGCTAATCAATAGGGGTGTGCAAAAAAAATCAATTTGTATTCAAAATCACAATTCAAGCTCTACCGATTCAAAATCGAATCATAGAATTCCAAAAATCAATTCATATTTTAATTTTTTTTTAATTTTTTTTATTTTCTGTCTACTGCAGTCACATGATAGACAGACACTTTATCGATCCCCAAGGGGAAATCCAAGGTCCCAGTAGCTTACAGACATCACACACACACAACATAGACATACATCAGAACAGCATGTTAAAATAACAAATCCACATGAATAATATGGATGGAACAGATACTAAATAAACTAAATACAAAATCCACATGAATGTACTAAGGGATGTATAAGATATATATACACACACACACACACACACACACACACACACACACACACGAAAGGTAACTACATTTACATACTGTGAATTGTTTTAATTTAGAATCGTTTTTAAATCAAAAATCAATATTGAATCGAAGTGCGAGTTTAAAAATCGGAATCGATTTGTGACATTTTCTGAATCGTACACCCCTACTGATCAACTGGTCACTGTGGTTTTAAAAAGACAGCGCCTTCAGGTCAATGACACTCAGAGATGACTGTGAATTAATAAAAACAATAATGAATAAACACAATATCGAAGATGTACATAGGAATAAGGTATATTTATGCAAGCAACACAAATGCAATGAATAATGAATGGTGTCCTAATGTATATTTTTGAGATAACCCTTCTGTCACATTATTTTAACCCAGTCTTCTATGTATTACATTCATCTACAATTATGCTGCATTAGTAGTTATATTTAATGGCACAATTCAGTACTTAAGGAGCATATTCACAGTATAGTGCAGTAAAAAATAAAAGGTGTAAGGCTCAGGGTGATAATTGGATTTATAATTATTTTTCTTCAAAACTGACACCCAAGGTTTGTATCCTTCTTTTAGAGCATTTTTTACACCTACAGATTATTTGCTTTGGTCCAAATCAGTTGATGAGTTTGTAATTTTGGAGCGGTTTCCCCTTTGTTCGGTTTTGTTTCACACCTGAAAAAAAATGCATCATTACAAATCATATAAGAACATTTAATCTGCTTATTGGTCAGATGTGTCTGGGGCAGGAGCAAGAAAGTAAATACAAGAAGAAGGTCCTGTGTTCTTGACTAGTCAATATTTCTTGCAACTCCATGGTAAAACCAGTTCATTTCATTTAAATAATCACACATTGTCACAGAGACATTGCTCTGCCTCCAACTTTAGCGGCAGCTGGTTTAACCACGGAAATGGGAGTGACGATGAGCTTGACCACAGTCTCTTTCTGTGAGAGAAAACACTGCAAGCTGCTTCAGTTTGTATGTCGTCGCATGACATCGCAGATTGCAAAGCACAACTGACTACAGGAGCCGTTCAGCTCAGACTTTTGGAGTACATATACAGTAGTTGGTGCGGTTCGAGTTCAGATCACGTTCTCAGCACAAACAAACCGCTCCAGAGTTCGATTGAAAGCGCACCGAGACCACGTTATCAAGTAGGTCTCGGTACGCTTGTTTGGTCTGCTTCCGCATCCGAGTGTGATTACTGAGTTCTCACCTTCCCAAACGTACCGCACCAAGGGGGAAAACAAATTCTAGTGCTACTCAACCAAACTAAATGAGGCAGGTGTGAAAGCCCCCATTGAAGCTGTCGGTGGTAAGTTTTTCTGACAAGATGCATGTTCTGTGCAAGTGCATGCTCTGTCTCATTTAGACTTCCCAAGAGCATTACAACCAGTAAATGTGAGGATACACTTCCACCTGCTTCCAGAGCGGGTTCTCACATGAACACAGGGAATCACATATGAACATTAAAAAAAGACGAGGGAGACTGGGATAAAAGTACAGAGATAGTGCCAATATACCTCCGTTCTAGGATATGTCTTCATTCTGTAAGCACTTTTTCTTTGCGCCCATTTACCATAAATTGATTCGAACTAGGTTTGAACTATACACATTTGCATTTTTAGAATAACCATTTTAACACAGTGGCAACACCCTTAACTGAAGAGAGACACAGCAGAGTAGTGCATTGAGCCCTAAATCTATCTACTTTACTATGAACAGCCATGTCTGACTTAATACTTTCACTAAGAAAATAAGAGGTTGTATATATTGTATCGTATTGACAAACTGTTCCAGAAAGGAAGGGAAATGCTGCCCCAGGGGAGCGGGAAGCCAAACAGTGGTTACAAAATAATGACGATCTTACAATGAAGACATCTGACAACGTTGGTGCTGATGTTATCTGGTGGGAAAACAATATATATATATTGATGAAACCCACAGACAATTCAATAATAGGCAATTATACTGTATGTCCTTTTCTCCTACAACTTACCAAAACTGAATTTAAAAACATTTGTCTCTGCTCTGCTTAATAAATGGTTCAGGGGGAAATAATGTGATGTTGTGTTCCACAATGGCTACCTTTTATCTGCTTTGTAAGACCTAAACAAACACTGAGGCAGAACTATTCCTAGTGTCCCAATTAGTGGCACTAGAGCAATCACTGAAAGCACAGTCAAATACATAGATTTTCATATTCAATCTGAAAATGCTTTTTACTAGCTCACCGTCAAAACATAGCCCCTATTTTGCTTTGCTTTTCAAGTTACCATGGATATTGAGGCTCTGCTCAAAATACTGCACATAAAAAGGTTAAAAGCAAAAACATCATGCCCTGGAAAAACTAAAACATAAAACTGACTTTTGTCACACTGTCCATGTGACAAGGACTGTGTATCAATTTCTTAATGTAAGCTTGACTTTTTCCAAGCTCAAACACCATTGTATTGATTTTCATCAGTCATTCAACAAAGTCAACCCAAATATTACTCTGCTCAGTTCTACTGCTTTTCATTTCTTGGACCTTAAAATCTCTGTCAATCGTTATGGACATCTGCACAAATCTACTGCATCTACAATAAACACTGTTTTCACCTTGGAGGCTAATTTCTATTATTTGTTTTGACCATGGCTCTGAAGGATTTAAGACATACAGAGAAGAAGTTTAAGATGCAGGCAATAGATGATCTATCACTTCCAACTAAGGGGTTATAAAATAAAAGTGTCAAATCAAACTTACTGGGGGACCAAATCACTGAAAAGTAGAGATCTTAAAATGAAAACTTCTTCATAATAGTCTTCATAATCCAACCCTGACACAATGTTTTTTCTTTACACAGTACAGCACTCAAGTGTATGACATCAGAACGATAAGGAAAAACTTGAACATAATTCTCAGTAGCCCCACCTTCACCTCCCTTAGTGTCCTGCCTACTGATTTATAAGGACACAATAAAAACTGGTATGGAGCTATCTCTATTCCCCTGTACAGCCACATCCGTGTTTCTCCAAAACCTATGGGCAGCTAATTCGGCTATTTTCATAGCATGACAAGTGACAGCGCAACAAAAATAATGCATTTGCTAATTGCAACCCGACATTTTTAGCATGCAAGAGTTGATTGTGGTTGCTTTTGCTGTATATTGGTCGTACAAAACACAAACTCAAAATACTCATGCACGAAATATGAATATGCAATTTGATGTCAAAACACCTAACTATCTAAAAGCACATAAGTTCAAAAATGCAGGTCACAAGGAGTCAAATTGACCTACACTTCAAGTTATTGAAGTAATTCCAAAACAAGCCAGGGGTGGGGGGATTTTAGAGCATCTCCTCCAGCTGGAGAACTATTTGATAGAAGCCCTCAGGGCTGCTTTTTCTCAAGTTCAGAATGGGGGAGTTTGGTTTAGTTTTTTTTCCTTGCGATTTCATTTCAGTTTGTACATTGAAATATGTGACAATCTGGGTATGTGACTTCTGCACCTCATTAAAAAAAAAACATAATTTAGCTCCCATGTGGAGATATTTAGCGATACTCAAACACAATAAGAATTAATACATAACTAGCTGGCATTACATTTTCCCACAACATATTATGGTAATGTTAAAATACACACCATGTTGCCCTGTGAACATTTTTCTTTCATTTCATAGGACTTTCAAATGATATCAAAGATTGTCATAATGCAATGTCCCAGTCAAACTACCTCACCTTGTCATAAGTGTATAATGGAGACATTGTGATGCGACCTGAGGTTCAGCGTGTTTCAGAATCCCACAGCTTGTGCGACAAAATAAATCCCACACCACTTCTTTCAAGAAAGCCACATAAATAGATTTAGAGAGGAGAAAGAAGATTGCCTGATGATTGCCTGATGGGATGTTAACATCAGGTAGACAAGCGATTTATTGTACTATGGAGAATTCATTGTGGACCTCACAAGATAGGAGATATACGGTTTGTTTTTGCTATCAGCTACAAAGCAAAGCTGCCAATGTCGTTTTCTCCAACTGTACTTTGGAAAGACACAATGAATCAGTCATCACTGTCCCTTAGCTCAAGCCAAGCTTTCACAGTATATGAAAGAGTAAATGAGTTATGGGAACATAAGCAAGAGCAAGTATTGTGAAAGCAATCATCACTGGCCAAAGAATCATCTCTTGAAAGGGGCTTTAGGAGGCAGTGATGTGTTGCTTTACAGGCTCAAATATATAAATGAAAAATAAACATTATAGATGCTTCATACACTTGTTGGTTCAATTCATCTGCACATCTGAAGGGAAGCATGGATAAAGAATGGAATATGGAGCCACAAAATTACTTTATCAATATTTCTCTGTATAACTGTTGCAACATCAATAATAAAATGACATATCATAATGTAAGCTTATGTGTCATTTATGATCCATTCTAAAACATTACTTTAGTTAAATGCGTGTTTGTCCATTAACAGTGAAATAACAAGGACTTCAGTGTGGAAGCTTTCACCTAATGAACTGACATACTGAGCTGATTATAATGAGTACATACTGCATGAACATATATAGAAATTCACATATTTGCTATGCACAGTAGGTGATAATGTAGGTAATTCATGTCTGTTAGGTGTTGATTCAACCACAACTGCATGTACCCCAACCTGCTGATCACAGGAATTATGGTTAAAGGAAAAAATGGCCGATGGGCCCCTTTGAATAATCCTCACCCACTGGCAGTGCCCCATGGAACGCCCCAAACGGCGTAAGGATTCAAACATATCAGGGATTATTAAGAGACCTGAGAACAAGGTCAAAGACTTGCAGAAGAACACAGAGCAAGTTAAACTTAACTTCCACTTCATCCCTGAGGCTCTGAAAATACTTAGGAGATAGTTGAGGCAGGCTCTGTTGAAAGCTCCCCCGCTGGCACGCAAAGCTTTACTTTTGATGTTAATTCCTTGAAAGCTGTTTCTTTAGCTGGGGATTAGTGCACGAAGAGCTAGGCTTACCATGCTCTGGCTAATAAAGATGAAACATCTAACACAGGTACTTGTACATACACTCGCCTGGGAACAGTGCCTATAAAGTTGCCTTAATTATAGGGAACTCACTTTGCTTCAGTAACTATAAGAATAGGACGACATTTGTACTTTCAAAACACTGTGGTATTAAATGTTGAAAATCCTCTGTATTCTTTAGACACAAGTCTTGAGGTAAAATAATGAGTATATAGCCACATCACTTCCTCAGCTCATGCGATCTAAGCTCCCTGCATTTCATAGGATGCTCTCAGCCTCACCAGCTTAGGTATCTTTACCATACCGGGAAAGACTGACAATTATGAAGTATGTCCATTACAGATGCTGATTAGCCCCCATGTCTGTTCTGGCTTGAGCGACTGTTGTAGCTAATGATTCTGTGGCAGCGTGCATAGAAAACCGACACCACAATTCATCTGCTCGGCCAAAATCTTCATGATTAATAGGTGATTCACAAGAACATTCGCCCCTTTGAATATTTGAAATGGTTCTCCCCATCACTGAGTCTCTGCTTTGACAGTTTAAGAAGTAAATTAATCAACCCAATCACTGCATCCATCCTGCTTTCAAGTACAATGAATAGCTTTCCTTTCATCACTTACTTGGCTATTTCCCAATAACTAATACCAGGATGATTAATTCCAGTGACCTTTATTTAATAAAAGGTATACCTATTATTGTATTATCACATCACAGTATGCATTATTGACAGGAATAGTATATCAGCAAATGATCTCAATAAGCTGTACAACCTGCACTGTGCCTTACATCTATAATGCTAAAGCAACATATAAAAACCTCATCAAATCCTATTTCACAATTCAGTTTAATGTAATTTCATTAGCCGTTAGACCACACGGTTCTTCTACAGTAAACGTGGCTCTGTTTGTTCATTCTGGGATCATCCTTGCCATTTGTGTCCTATGAAAACTGTTTTTACAAGGTATATTTTGATTATGTATAAATATATGACCCCGTTTGCCCTTATGGGAAATGCATTAATATACTGTCGTCATGGTTGTCAACTTGCATGCAGTTATATCATAAGGCAGGAAGACACAATTATGTTAAAGCCAATGAGGTCTGTAAAAGGGTGGTAAATCTTATCCATCTAATCTTTAATGATATGGCTGGAAAACACATTTGCCCCACTTGTCATCATGCATATTTTGTCTAGCTAAAAAAACACATTAAATGTCTGCATATAAGACTAGGGGAAAGGGTCTCTGAAATTCATGTCAAGTTGTAAATTTAAAAAGCATTTAATTAAAGCATTCATGTCCTTGTTCCATGTGGCCAAATTGCCTCACTGGCAAACATTCCCTTAGAGTTTAATAGTCTATCTTGTAATTACTGACTGTCAACAATATTGTCCTTGCATAATTGTCCAAACTTTGTCTCTCTGGGTAACAAATCTAACATCAAGTATCCTTCACATTGTACTGGCATTTTAAAATAATATGTTTAACTGTTTCTGAATGCACAGGCACAGTGAAGAAAAGGTGATTCACCATCACATTACCACAATACCGCGGCCACGTGGCGCCTACCTGTCTGAGCTCGTCACCGTCACCACTGCAAAAAAACATTGGCCTGCACATATGTGCATGTTGTGTCTAATGACATGGATTCATTGATTCTAATGACATGGATTGTGTCTGATGACATTGTATCTTACATGGATTCAAGGTTTTCTAAAAAAAAACTTATCAAAAGATGGAGCAAATCTGACCTTTTGCGAGTTGGGGAGCGCAATGTTACTTGACACATAATAACATTCCATTCGCGTTGACTATTATGCCTATATGAGAGAGTACCAGTGTAATATCTTGCATCGGAGAAATGTCTTTGCCTTTCCTACCGTGTATTACGGTAGGAAAGGCAAAGACGTTTCTCCGTTCTCAGCTGAGGTAGACACATTAACTAGCTGCAGTGTTCACCATTGCACATTAGCCTAGCAGCTAGCGGAGTTCCTTCCGTTTATAGCTTTAGCCCAATAAAACGGCACGGTTGCCTGCATTCTGTTCAGCGTGCATGCACGTTTCGTAGACTAAAACAGAGCGGCTTATATTGGTAGAGAGAGCAACAAGTTAGCGAACTGCCGAGTCGCCCTGTCTGCTCTCTGTCTGCTCAGCTGCTAGACGGGCTGCACTCGGCATTGTCGCCAAACTATTTTATTTATATTTTACTTTATTGACAAAAGAGCTTTCTGAACTGTCTGTGGAATGGATCAACGGAGATGAGAGAAACCATTGTGGCCCTAAATGACAGCAAAACTCAGTAAAGCCTCTCACATTGAACTGAAATTGAAACACTGTGCTGCAATCTTTTTATACAGTCTATGGCTGCAGCATAAGGTTTAAGCCGATGTGTTTTCGGCCATTCACTTTACCGGCAGTATTGACAATAGATAAAGCCACTGTGTTTTGAGAAGCTCTAGCTTGTTGTTTTATTGTACGCTTTTAACTCACTTTACATCATCTTTGCTATCTCTTTTTCCTCTCTCTTTTCCTCACAGCGGCACTCATACGCTACTCTCCGTTACTGCTTGCTCTCCTTGCACGTCCACACGGCACTGACGTCACCAACTTAAGGCCCCCTTCCATTCTCGCTCTAACTTATGCTACTCTCATAAGGGGGTTACGGTATACTGCTCTACCGCGGGAATTTCTTGCTTTTCAACCGCGGTATGAAAAAAATCCATTCTGTCCCAGGCTTGATGCCATTAGAGTCAATTCCACTTAGGGCTCCAAAGGAAAACATAAATCATCACCATTCTGTCTCAATAAATGGGCTCTTTGGTGCGGTTTCACCACGGAAGTCAGGTACATTTAGCTGGTTCACATAGTGCCGGAAGCCAAATTTTAAATTTACCTTAAAAACCCCACTCCATTCCCTCGCACGCCTTTATCAGTCAGTTCAAGTTAAAATCTAGACACAATAATTATCCTCAACCCTTACTTTAACATATTCAGTGTGTGACACACATAACATACAGTCATGCATAAGAACCATCTACTGTAGTGGGTTAAATGGAGACAGGGACGAAATGTTCATTGTCTGTATTCTTACATACATTGTCTGGAGGGTGATGATTTATATTATCTTTGAAAACTTCACTGACTTCAATGTCATCCATTAGTGTATCAAGGCATACATCACTACACATAAACACAGACGCAAACAAAACACACTGAAATGGAAAAAATGCATAGAGCTGTAGATTAAATGCCAAGGGAAGTTAAGGCAGTTAAGGGTGGATAGTCCATAATATAGCTAGGCAAGTTATGTGGTGCATGATGGGAGACATGAAAACCTCAACCTATTTTCATTTAGCCTAAGAACTGTTAAGTCCCAGTGATCTTTCTGGCCTTTTTCCACAATACCAGTAGAACATTTTTGATTAAAGAAATATTGGTTATATTCTGAATTCCACAACTCAGAATAGAGCACTTGGTGTGGACTAAACAAAAAATCCTTTCCTATTCTAAAGTACAAATGGCTCAACATGTTATGTAAGTAAATAATTGTTCCGCAAAAGATAATGCATGACAGTAAAATCAAATTAGAAATTGTCCTATGTGTGATATTACACTTTAACCTAAACAAAAAATATATGTCTTGCATTTAACTTGCATAGATGAAAAATCTGCCTGGGTTACCCATAATGTGCAGTTTATGAACTCTCCTACTGAATGTGTAAAATGAGAGGGAGAAAATACCAAATGGCTTCGATTTGCTTTCAAAGTGAATATAAGTATAGTTTTATACTACAAAGTAGTGTACAACTAACATACTTTTTGGGTTTTTGTAATTATTTTATTTGTCAATGGTTTAAAAGCCATTGCTATGAATTGCATCACAAGAGAATTCAATTCTTACACCCAGTCAAAACAAGGGAGAAAATTGCATTACTCAGTGATGTCATCAGATAAGTTGGCATGGAGAGGCACTATAAAAACAGGGGGGATGAAGTTAGCTTGTATTACTGAGACATGTCATCAGCACATAGGTAGCAGGGATTCTCAATGCATTTTTTTTTACATCAGGTGCCTGAATACATTTTCTCCTCAGTGCAATTAATGTATAGTGTTAGTTTTGAAAAGGATGAATATAGAATGTAGCACTTCACGTTATCCACTAGCTTAAAGAAAGCAGCAGTCACTTAAATGTTAAAGGCTGTGATTTAAATTGGCCCAATCCTACATGGAATGTTTAAATGTGCACAATTATTCGCTATTCACTTTAATTGTTCCCTTCCTACTAGTAAGATGCTCTTCAACAAAGCATCTAACCTCAAGTTCACCTGAAAATGAAATTAATTCATCTGACCATTAAAAATGCCAGTCATTCAGCTGCTGCAGTTCCATCCCAACCATATCCCAAACAAGTGTTATTAACTGGGCACAGGCCATCTTTTCCTACCACTAAATCATTCAATGAAGAATTCCTCGTTTGAAGTTTAAAGCTTTGTGTTGAACTGGTATGTGGGTATTTCAGCAAATGTACTAATGTTGATTTAAAGAAAGATGTATCCTTTTTTTGTTTGATGCTGGGTTATGTGATAATGTGTGTGTTTTATATCCGTTTCAATAAATTTGGAGTAGGAGAGTGAGTTAGATTAACTAGCTTAATTAGCCTTGAATTACTGTAAGATACTTAAATAACATTATTGGACAAACTGACCTGCAGCCTTTAAAAATGCTTGTTGATTTTACTGGACAGCATCTTGTGTCACATCATGCATACATTAGCTGTTAAAAGGGCAGCTTCCACTTGCCAAAACTTGAGTATCGCTTGTTGTTTGAGGACATCAAGTTAACAGCTCTGGGACTCATTAAGCTGTTGGTCTTTCAGACTGGCAAGAAAAAGATGCTAACACTGGACCTGACATGGTCTGATACTGGCTTGCAGCTACAAAACATCATTATAGCTACAGTACATGTAGTATGCACCTGATAAACCTGATCAAAACATTGTGAAGAATTGCCAATCCAATCCACTCCAACAGTTGACAGAATGCAGGTTCAGATGTGTTCAGACTGAAACTAATAGCTCAAGTAACTAATCATTCCTTCAGTCATTACTAAGAAAAATTTCATTTTTTAATGCAGGTATCACATAATTAGTTCTAATGACAGTCTATACTTGGGCGTTACCTCATTAAGTGCACTTTGTTTTATGTGATAACTGTGGAATGACTGCTGAGATGGCAGTTGATTAAGTACCTTGTCTGTTAATTGCAACTGTGTTTTTAAGCTGCACAGCGGATTGACTTGTAGAGAAGATCAATGCTTTCTTTAGTAACCCAGTCCCTGGGCTGTTGTGCTAGAACCAAGTTATTAATAGCATCACTATTGATGAACTGTCAAATGCTCAGCATTCGGCAGATGGACACTTGTACATATGATGCCATGTTTGAGGCTAGGGGCCATGTTCCATTAAGAAAGCAGAGAGGGATAGTAGTGCATGTATTATATCATACCTGACAGTTGCATTAACGCTAATTTAGAGTTAGCACGTTGTTGATTACTGTGTAATGTGTGTTATAGTATAAGAAAAATACCCCAGAACCACATAACCATGCATGTTCAACAACCCTTTTAAAAATGTTTACTAGTGTGTGTGTGTCAATGTTTGAGTGTGCATAGATGCATTTCTTTAACAGGGATCACTCCTTGTTTCAGAATTAAAGTGAGCTGACCACCTTACCAGCTTTAACGCTGTTGTCCCTATAGTAGTGCCCTATTAGGATAAGTGCTTCGAACGATTCAGCAGCCCCTGCTTTTGATTTCCCCTTTTAGGTCAACAGAGAAGGTAAACCTATTATCAGCATGCTTCATCTCGATAACCACCATTTGTGTTTTGCTTGTTGATAGTTGTTCATAGACTAGATTGTGTGCATATGCATGTGTGTGTGCACAAGAAAAAGAACCAGAGATTGCTTTAGTCTCCCAAAGTGTGAAAGTGAAATGTGCGCTTGATGTACAAGATTTATGAGTTGTACTCATCCGTCTCTGATATTTAGTGTTAAGTCTTTAAATGCTAAAAACGAAAGGAAATAAGAGCGAGTAATTCTGAATGAGGACAGTTACGAAGTTGAATAATAATCTCATCACGAGCCAGTAGATAATCCTCTATACGTCAGTTCAAGAAAAATCGAAGGGCCTGGATTTTGAGCTTCTGTCAAATCACAGTAGCTCACTTTTTGTCATTGTACTGAAAAAGTTTAACATGGTTTTCTAGTACAAACTTCAGATATTTAATAGTTGCTGCATGTCTGCAAATATCTATATTGTCATGCCATACAAAAGTCCTATTTTACTAAAATCTATAGATAGTAGCTCGTCTATTATAAACCTGGACATAAATGTAACAGAGGGCACAGTCAGTGTCTGTACATGGACATAAATGCTCAGTAAAATGCATTGTAAATGGCATATTGCTTTTTCAGTAACTGGGATAAGCCCAATGTGAAAAACATGAACTTTCTAGTTCGGGTACACTGATGTTAACCAGTATGTTCTGGCATTGCAGCGTATACAATATTAAAGACATACAGCCTCACCTAAAATCCCATTTGAATAGGGTTTCAGACCATGCGCAAGACAAAGCTCAAATTGTGAATACTACAACCCCAAATCAGAAAAAGTTGGGACAGTATGAAAAACACAAAGAAAGTAGTGATTTCTGAGACTTCCGCTTCCACCCGCATGGAGTGAGTAGCAGAAAAAGGGAGCTCCTCGAATAAATGATTATTGCTCAATAGACTAGTCAATCGTGTGAAAAAGCTATCATTTTTTGTCAAAGAGTTGTTTTCGACATGAAACAGAGCTTGTGCAAAAAAGTTACACCGACAATCCGTAATACGAAGACAGAAAGCGGTGAAAGAAAAATGGACGAACAAACGCAAGATGACGATTCTCCAATTTCACTGCGTGCTCTCAGAACGGAACTGCTTACTCACCGCGAGGCTGTGATTAAGGACATTAAGTCTCAAATTGAAAACCTTCATCAGGAGTAGTGCTGGGCGGTATGACCAAAAATTCATATCACGTTTTTTTTCAAAATTATGCCGGTTTTCCGTTTTTTGACGGGGTTTTTTTTCATGCATATTCAGATGTTCAATTCATTTTCTACTCGTTGAGAGAGGAATTACTGCAGTAAATTGACTTAATTGACTCATTACTCACCACTGTATTAAACAGGACCATGTCTTTAGCTAGGTGGTTGGTGATGGAGTTTGTAATCTCGATCCACCGTTTGCTTTTTCTGTCATAGCAAGTCCCTCTAGCAAACGCGTCTTTAAGTGACATTTGGCTCGACTTTTCTTTTGCTTTCCCCGTGTTACCTGCTGATGTGGAGGGCGCTGAGCCTGCTGACTTTAATTTCATACATTCTTGATATTCCAAGACGTGTTTGCAGCTGAGGTGGTGGAGCAAATTGCTCGTGTTGCCGCCTTTCGCAACTATTTTAGCCCGACAGCACTTGCATAAAACGGTTGTTTGGTCAACGTCGGATTTTTGGAAACCAAAAAACCTCCAAACAACAGACCCGGCGGCTCCTTTTTTTGGCACAAGTTCGTCTGTGTCATTACTTCTGCAGCATCCATCTTCCGTGTGACATCCCTCTGGTGCACTGCTGTTTACCGTCGCTGCTTAGAAGTGCAGCATTTTAAAGGGTCCGTCTAAAACAGTGTCGCGCGGCGCAGCGTAATGTTCGTTCCGGACGTTGTGTTATTAAACACACCGGTATGGCGGTATATTAAAAATGAACATCGTGACGAAAATATACACCGGTTTTTGGTATGAACCGGTACTTTTCTTTTTTTTCTTTTTTCTCTTACTTTTAAAAATCCGTTCTTTACAGTACTTTTTGAATGATTGATTATGGCTAGAATGAAAGTAAATGCTGTTAAGAAAAATTCTGTTCAGTTTGTCTCATGGAATTGTAAAGGGCTTAATGGCGCAATAAAACGGGGTAATGTAATTGCTCATTTGGGAAGATTAGGGACAGATATTACGTTTTTACAAGAGACGCATATAAGAAACCAGGATCAGGGCAGATTAAAGGGAAAGTGGGTGGAACAAATCTTTCATTCAAATTTTAACTTTAAGTCTAGAGGTGCAGCAATACTCAAAGAAAAACATAAAATTTACTGCAACAAAAGTTATTTCTGATTTCAGTGGACGTTATATTATAGTAGCAGGAAAGCTCTACAACACACCAATATTGTTAGTTAGTATATATATATATATATATATATATATATATATATATATATATATATATATATATATATATATATATATATATATATATGCTCCTAATATAGATGATGAACAATTTATTTCATCTATTTTGACCATTTTGCCTAATCTAGATACTCATCAACTGATAATGGGGGGTGACTTTAACTTCGTATTGGACCCAATGTTGGACAGATCTTCAAATAGAACAGTACCCCTACCTAAATCAGCCAAACTGCTACAAACGTTTATGAAAAGCCTTAAAATAATAGACCCATGGAGATTTACCTTCCCAAACCAACGAAAATATTCATTTTTCTCACCGGTCCATCACTCCTATTCTAGAATAGACTATTTTTAATAGATTATAAACTTTTACCAGTCTACATTGTGATTATGAGGCAATGGTATTATCGGACCACAGCCCCTTAGTTCTTCAAATATTATTTGAAAGTAAATATGACACTTGTAAATGGAGATTTGATAATAGTTTATTGGCAGATAAGACATTTGTAGAACAAACCGAAGCTCAAAATAGGATTGTATTTAGAGACAAATAATACGACAGACGTTTCCAAATCCACAATTTGGGAGGCATTTAAAGCATATATGCGTGGACAAATTATCTCTCACAGTGTCTCGATTAGGAAACAATGTAAAGAACAAAATAGAAATTAACTGACCAAATACTAGAATTAGATCATGAGTATGCAGTCTCCCCCTCACCAGAACTGTATAAGAAGAGACTCTCTCTCCAGTCAGAATTTCAATTACTCTCCACCTCAGAAACTACTGATCGTTTAATGCGGGCAAAAGCCACATATTATGAACATGGAGAGAGAGCAGGTAAACTCCTTGCTCGGCAAATTAAAGAGACGGCAGCATCAAGACTGATAACTAAAATTAAAAAAGAGACGGGACAAACTACATCTGACCCACAAGAAATAAACAAAACCACATTCTGCACACATTACAAAGTCCAGGCTGCGGATGAAGAGGATACGGGTACTTGACTGACCCGCCTGCAGTCCCGACCTGTCTCCAATAGAGAATGTGTGGCGCATTTTGAAGCGCAAAATGCGACAACGAAGACTCCGTACTGTTGCCCACCTTAAGACTTGTTTGCAGCAAGAATGGGACAAAATTACACCTGAAACACTTCATCACTTGGTGTCTTCAGTCCCTAAACGTCTGTTAAGTGTTGTGAAAAGGAATGGCAACATTACAAAGTGGTAAATGCTTTACTGTTCCAACTTTTTTTTAAATGTGTTGCTAGAACCAAAATAGGAATTTTGTTTTTTTGAAGAAAAAATCATGAGGAACACATTAAATTATGTGCTGTTGTATTGTCTGCAATTAAATACAAGTCAAAGTACATTTAGAAATCACTACTTTCTTTTTTTATTTGTGTTTTCCATACTGTCCCAACTTTTTCTGATTTGGGGTTGTATTTAGCAACACTTATGGCCATCATTGTGTGCTGAAAACACATTTACAGTCTGCACATCAAACAGTAGAAAAAATGCCTGACTCTTGTGCCATGTTATGTTCAGTGGAAAGCCTCATATATTTACTACTGAATATAGAATATAGAATACACTTTATTGTCCCCAAGGGGAAATTTGTCTTGGGCATAGTGCCATAATCTGTTGCTATACAAACATGTTACAAACATGTAATTGCCCACCATCTCCAGCTTGCTCAAATAAAAAAGGCTGCAGATTTCTTAAAAGACTGGCACATATGTTCTTCTCTGTGACAAATAAGGAGGATATAACATACACATGCATATCAGAACATATCCTATCCAGGGATACAGATCAACAATCAAGACTGTCCTGATATCCTCTGCAGTCTGCCACAGCTCCATTTCTTCTTGCTTCAGGGAATAAACTGCATTGTGTCATCCAGCTGAGAGGGTCATTGCTTGCCAGTTGCTCTCCACTGAGCAGTCGCCTAATGCCAGAGCAAAGAGGAGGGCAGGGAGGATTGCCTCCGACACTGCCCACCCAGGCAATCAACTGTAGGAGGATTTGTGGGAGGTGGAATTAGACCAAGTCCACTGTCTCTGCCTGCTGCTTTTGCAGCCTCTTCCCCATACCTGTCCGCCTACTCAGCTAGCCCTCCAACTAGGCCTGCACGATTCGGGGAAAAATATGAATCTACCACGATTATTTTCTCACGAAGTGTAATGTTTATTGCACACATGACCCATGACAAAACAAAACAAATTGGCAGTACCAAACAGATTTCTGTTGGCACCTATAGCACATTGCTCATCACCACAAGACTGTAAACATAGAGGCTTCAATGAATGAAGAAAATAAAGTACATACTGGCCATTCATACAGTAGGCTACCAAAAATAGTGACATATAACCAGTGTTGGGCAAGTTACTTCCAAAATGTAATACATAATAGATGACTAGTTTCTGTCATTTGAGAGTAATTAGTTATATTACAATATTAGTGTCTCTGAAATGTAATGCGTTACACTACTTTTTCATTACTTTTGAGTTACTTTCACCAAAATAACAGTGGAAGTTTGACTTGGCAGCTATAGCTTGTGAATTTCACCACCGGATCAATAAAGTCTCCTCTTTATCCACTTTAATACATCAGAGATTATTCATAATATGTTATATAATTAATATGAATATGCAAAGTAACTAAAGCTATAAAAATAGAGAAGTAAAACGTACAATAGGCAAGTAGGAGAAAATGAAAATACTCAATTAAAAGTACCTTACAGTTGTATTGAAGTACGGCATTGTTGTTAAATGTTTGTTTAAAGCACTTGAATAAGAAATTAATGTTGTTTAGTTTAAAACAGTCTAAAGGAAATTGTTTTATAGTGTGATTAAAACTCACTATTTACATTATTTACAGTACTTGATTTACAGCTGATATGTGAAAAGGTCATGGAAAAGGTACACAACCTTATTGTTTACCAGTAATTCAGTGTTACTGTGAACCATCACAGGAAGTGCTTTTATTTTGAAGTAGCCTACATGGATGTTTTCTGTTATGTACTCTTGCTAGCTTACTGAGATGAACCTGAGACGCTAGATGCAAAATGTGTCTGTCAAGCTTAAGTTGCTCACTTTCTTGTTTGTAAAATTGCAAAAACATATTGAACATGGTCACAGTAAAAGACACGCGTTTTTGGTCGTCATTTGAAGCCATTCCGCTACAGGTTACTCTCCACGGCTAATAAAATGCAATGATATTACGTGTAGCAAGCCCAAACATTAATTCCCGACATGTTTCTATGTGTCAGCAGCTCGGACACCGTCGTACTGTCACCTGTTGGGACACAGATGTTGTCCGTAGGCTACAGTTTCTAGCTCTGACTACGGGAACAGTGACGGGACAGCTCGCTTCAACGCAGCGTAATAACTCCTGAAAATAATGTCCATCTCGCAGATCAATCTGTCTCTGCAGTCATCTCAACCATTGAATACAGCAACAGGAAATAATACTCATGGCTTTTTTTTTTTTTTCCTGTGAAGAAATGTTTCCCGGTGTTGGTGAATTAAAAAAAAAAAAAAAAAAGAAAAACACACACATGAAACACCACTAAATGTACCGAAATTGAATTAGTAATGCGTTATATTACTGCGTTACAGCAAAAAGGAATACATTACTGCAATTGCGTTAGCGTTACTCCCAACACTGCATATATATATATATATATATATATATATATATATATATATATATATATATATATATATATATATATATATATATATATATATATATATATATATATATATATCTCTATCTGAACTCAAAATGCTGCAGCTACAGCTTCAGTCTCTAGAGAAATATAGTTTTTCAATTGCCAATTTAAGTACAGTATCAAAAACAGAATAATTTCTTGACACACTCTTTAACTGCTTGCCTTTCATGTCGTCAGCTGCCCTATCAACATAAAGGCCGAAAATGCCCCCCCCCCCCAATTTTTTTTTAAATCGAAGTAATTTAAAAATTAAAAATCGGGAACAGGGTGAATCGAGATCGCGATTGTATAACGATTAATCGTGCAGGCCTACCTCCAACCTGAACTACATCTCTCAACTGACTGCCTCAATACAAACCCTACATGCTGAATGATCATTTCTGCTTACCCACCCAAACTAGTTGTACTGCCACATTTTGCACGACTGTCACCTTTCCAGAAAGTAAAGCTTCCCTGCTGACTGTTTAGAATGTCAGTAAGATTAAGGATCCAATCTAATTTACTCCATTTATTTATTTTTATCTAAAGTCTGCAGTGTTAATTATGTCTGGCATATACATTTTTGTGAGGTCCTGTAGGTTTCTGCATCTTCTACTCCAGTGGTTCCCAACCTTTCTTTTTGTCTGACATACTCCCACAGCCCTAGCAGATGAGATTTAGTACCCCTTAATTGACAACACCCATTATGTTCCAATGTACGGTGGCCCTGAAGTGCAAACCACGGCAGCAAATCCCACAACGTGACAGCAAATGCCACAACGACCGCAAGTGGCACAACGCGACAGCAAATCCCACAACACACAACGCCACGTCAGCATTAGTAAGACTGAAATGGAAAGGGTACTAGGGCTGCTCGATTATGGAAAAAACTATAATCACAACTATTTCGGTTAATATTGAAATCACGATAATTTAACACGATTAGTCGTTGACTTCTGGAAAGATGTCGCAATTATTGAACTTAAAAAACAGTTAAAAAAATATTAAATAATTCAACAGTAAAAAAAAACACAGACAACTGTGAAATTTGCCTTAATACTTCCTATTTAAACTTTATTTTGTCATTCAGAACACAAGAAAATGAGAGTTTACTTGCAAAATGTAATGAGCTAAATAATAGTTTTCTCGATTATTCTGTTTTTGTGATCATTGGGAGCCAAAATCATAATCACAATTAAATTTTGATTAATTGCACAGCCCTAGTAGGTATATATCAAATACTGATCCTCGTCCTGATTGGTTGCACTCAGTGCTGCAGCTATTGATTTTTTTAGTAATCGAGTATTCTACCGATTATTTCATCAATTAATCGGATAAGAAATACTTTTGCTTCACAGTAAACAGCAATAGCAAATATACAAATGAGGTTTCCTTTTTTCAAAAAAAGCAACCTTTGTTATTGCCTAAATTGCATACAATAACAGGGATAGATTATATTTTAATATTTTTAAGCACTGGCTGCATGGGCCACCAAGCCCCTTATTCTTTTAGCAAAAGTACATTTTTGGTGGCCCAAATGTAAATCTTTTTCGCCCCCTTCCCCTTCATGCCTCTGGCTCTTTGCACTGGATATGCAAAAGAGCTGTTCACTAAGCCCAGGTAAATGTGACTGTACAAAGCTTACAGCAGGGCTATTCAACTACACTGTTCAGGGGGACACATTTTAAGAAGGCTAATACTGAGTGAGGAGAAAGAATAAACAATGCAGACATCACCAGCATGGTCCGGTGACGTCATTCACGTGCATATTAAGTAGCCATGAGGTTAATGCTCCAGCGGGGAGGGGTTGGTTTGTCTCCGGCAGCAGCCAAGTTTCATGAAATTTGTCAAAATGTCAAGATTAGTAGCAAACTAATAAACAGTTAGATTACAAACTGGAAATCGCAATAATATTGTATTATGATAATATTGTATCGTGAGGCCTTTAGTGATTCCCACCCCTACTGTACATCAATGTAAAGCAGTGCTTTCCTAAAAATTGACATTCTTTCTCAGCAGAGTTTGTCAGAGTTATGTGCAGTTGTTTGTACTAGGCTATATTATTCATTTAAAAATAATAAAATCATTTTGTCAACTTTTACTGGATGTCCATGCGATACCTTTGTCCTTTATAACACAGTGGTAAGGGAGTTCATCATTTTATTCACCAAGATATCAAAACCAATGTCCTGCTGACAACTGGCAATGCAAACTGGGTCAGCAGGTTGGCCCAGAGGTATGGATGCTGTTTTTGATTTCTGGTAACAGCAACCTGTAGGTGTGCAATGCTGGAAACGAGAGGGTGACTGATATTGCATCTACAATACACAGAACTACTATGGAGTCCCTTTGAACATGGCACTGAAGCCCAAGCTGCTCGAGCAGTGCTGCAGTAGAGGCAATCCAGCTCTCCTTTCCAATTAAACATGTGTGTCAAATGGGCTATTTGTGTATGTATCTACAAGGGATGTTCCAAATTCTCAGTAGATTAGCTGAATTAATGTTCATCTAGGCCTACAACTGAAAAATATACTACTGGTTTGGCAATCAGCCATGAAAATGTGCCACTTCTTTAGTGCAAATGAATTTGCAAATTAAATTGCAAGGAGTGGTAATCAATTTATATGTTACAGGGTTTACCTGAGGCATTGAACATTTACAGATTTAGATATTAATCCAGAAGATGGATGGATGGATGGCATGTTTTGACCTGATATGTTTCAGCTAATTATAATTGGTCAGATGAAGCACTCATATAACTGCTTCAAATACAGAAAAGTGAATAAAGAAGTTTTGGGAGAACAAAGTTATACATAATGGTACATCTTATACATATACATTGTCCATTGTTTCAAATATTTTATGACACATGACTAGTCAGGAATGTTATACTGATAAATGCCAATTGCAAGAGGGCATTTTAGTTTTGACAGTTCTGCCTAATAATTGTCAAGCCTTTGAATCACTATGTTGGAAAATGGCACTGTATGACATGGACACTGGCAAGAACTGGCATATAACTCTTAAATATGTTAGAATGCAGCTGCACAAAAACCTATAATCCAACTTGCTTTTAAGATTTATGAATATTTACTCAAGCTGTTCACCTATCGAAGTGTTGTCTAAATCTATGTTAATAGTCATCATATGTTGTGTGATCTATGTCTTTCTCATTCCAGCAAGTATATTAATTAAACAAGTCAGCATTATTTTGTGCCAAAAAACTATTTTTAATTGTTTTAAACAATAACCCAAAACAAGATTGCTGAATCATAAGCACAAATGTTTGATAAGCTGCAATAGCATTATTTCCTGAACTGAGTATTATGTAAAGAATCCTGCTGGGAAAGCAATGGAGTATTACGACCTTGTTGGATAGTTCATTTGAAAGCTGTAATTGCAGTTGTTCTTCCACCGATCATTTATGAAATCATGCATTGCAAGTGGAATCACCAATCTAGCATTGAGATGAACAATACATTGGAATTCAGTAACCAAAGAAGAGGGATTTCCCATTGTTATTGTTGTACATGCTACATTTGTGATTATGGTTGAGAAATGTTTTCCCAGTAAAAATACTGTTTTAAGCTAGGGAAAGACTGATAAAACTCTGTTCACATGATATCCATATTCCATTAGAAAAAGATTAGACAGATGCTGACCTCTACAGGTAAGATTTTGCCTTGCATTCTTGACAGATATCACTTGAAATTATGGAGTACATTAAGGGGCTTTTACCAAAATCAAAAACGGAAATGAACTGCCATTATTTACAACTCAGAAACAAGCACATCTTATTAAGCAATGTTTGTAGGTATGCATGCCTGTATGTGCTGTATAGATGTTTCAAGATAGGATGACACTAGCTCATTATAATTGAGCAAGACGAAGAGCATGAGGTACTGTAAGAAATGTGGTATTTCTGAGGCACTGATGGATAATGAAATGTCTCACTGGAGCCAGAATGTAGTGGCAGAGCAACAGGGAGGCAGACAGCTAAAGCAAATAACTGGGCTATCAACCCCTACTGACAAACAGCCACAAGCCTGACTGAACTGGGAAAAATAGAGCAGTGGAGAAGACACGATGGCAATGGAGCACAAAGTGGAGATGACAGCCTTTAGGACACAAGTGACAGCAATTGAGGGTAGACTGAGTACAAGTGAGTGTCAGGCAGAGGGAAATGCCATGCTGGTGCAACAAGCATTAATGGTGACTGGCACATAAGCTAAGACAAACACAGGGGTCTCATTCACAAGTTCCTTTCAGGCTGCAACTTGCTGCTTAGTGGTCAACTGAGGAGCATATTATGATGTTTCACTCACTGCACAGATTTTTAAACTTGAGTTATTCAGAGAAAGTTGGCAGAGTATTCTTATACTTTTTTACTACTGCCAGTCCACTACTCTACATCAAGGTCCACATGAGCAGGTTGGGTAACATACCTTAGTCAAGGGAATCGTGCACAGCAAAATTGCCAGTGTATATTTAATTCTTACAGTGTAAAATCGACAATAACAGTGCTCACGCAACTCAAATCAAAACACTAGCAAAAACACTATTTGATATATGTAACAGTTATTGCTGAGGGATAGGGTTGAACGATTATTGAAATTCAAACAGACAGTGTTATAGAACGCAATTTTCAAATTGCAAAAGATGCAATTAAAAAATACATATTTTCGTTTTTAATGCTACACAATCTAACCAACAATGGGTTGAAAACACCTGGCCCCATGGGCTTCACGTGCACACATGCTGCCCTATCCTCCATGTGACATATGCAAGTGACAGTAGTTGAAGAACTTGCAAAATGCCATGCGCAAGCTTTGATGCTTGCTGTACTACCGTGTGAAAATGACCTTGGCAGAAGTGAATACTAAACAGAAAGGAGGGGTCGGAACAGAGCGTCAAAGAGGAACAGTACGTCAGTTGCCTGGACCTATTTTGGGTTTTGTCAAAAAGATGCTCGATAGAGTCAGGTACTGTGCTGAACACGCCTTGCTACCATAGCTACAACACTAGGGAACAATAAAAATCTGTTCCAGCACTTAAAGAAAGCATCATAAGGCTGTGTATGACGACTACCAGTGTGTCAAGTACGTTCAGTACCACCTGGTAGGGATCACTGCTATTAAGATGTTTAGATGTTGAAGCAGAGCCATAGTCAGGTGATGAGATTTGGTATTTTTTGATATTTCTGAACTTTAAAGCAATAGTACGTAGTTTCTGTCTCCTCCATGAGGAATTCTAACAATAACAACACTGTCAGCACGTCTACATGATATAAGTCTTACGTGATCGAGCAGGCGCCCCCACCCCAACCCCATGATTCTCATACTGTCTGTAACACTCCGTTTGAAGAGAAATATAGCTCACCTTTGCAAAGGAAGTTGTCAGGCCATGGGTGGAGATACTCAGATGGGGGAGCGTTATGTTCTAACAAGCCTGCATGTGACATGTAGTGGACCCAAACTAATGGCTTGTTGATGGCATGTTGTCTGATCTAGACAGCCCACAAAAATGTGTACAGTGAATAATACAGAAGATAAGGAACGTTAAAAAAAAAAATGCATACTGAATCGCAATCAAAATATTGGTCCAATTAGATTATTTTCCATTTTCATTTAGCCCTACTGAGGGACTTTCGGGTGTTGGGCCTTCAGTCTGTGCACTACCACTCACCAAGTTTAATTTCAGAAGAGAACAACTAAAGAGTACGTGACCCCATATTGGACGACATATGGGTCCCAGACCAGTTCACAAAAATAACCAACCTGTCACACTGACTTGACTTTATAAATAAAAATGGATACACATTTCCCAACACGATGGGAAATAAGACAATAAATCAAGGGGATACCCAAAGGTGGAGGATCTTCTGAGTGAAAGGAGCAATCACCCTTTATAAAACTATGGACTGCAGTATAACCCCTACATCCTAAGATGTGCAGACAGTAATACATCATATCACTCATCTATTATACTATCAAAAATGAATCACCTACAGTACATGACTGAATGAATATGAATGGTATCTAGGGCAAGTGTGAAGCTGTAGTGAAACTACATTTGACAGGAAAGATACATTGATATTACATATGTTATATTTTGAAAACATCACATGATCCCAAATTAAAAGCAGTATTAAATACTTACTGTTTTTGTTGTGTTTTAGAGACACATGACATAATGGAATGCTCATAATATAATCCATGAAAGTCAAGCCAACAGAGAGTGAGAATTCAATAAACCTTACTAACTGGAGTGACATTGTGACATGATTGGGATATAATACTTAGTAGTGTTAAAATATAACGTACGCACAGAAAAGAGCAGAAATAAGTAAGATTGCACAGATTTGATTCGCTGGACCATATCGGGTGTCGACCAGACATGACTGATCTATAATTAAATAAAATATTCAAATTACAAAAAGGTAGTTTGGTTAAGCAGTAAATATGATTGCATCAATCCAACACTATCATAATTCTACTATATTTTACATTGTAAATGGTTCCATCATGTCTTTTCAAGACAATAAAAAACTTGAACCGGTGATTTTTTTCAAAACAAAGTTGAAAAAGAGGCTCTGATGCACAGGATAAATGATCTCCACTAAACTGATGTCTCCCACATAAACAGAATACAGAGTTATAACAGACCTGTCTGCTGCCTGTATAGTTATTTTGTAGCATGTAATTTAAAGGAATACGGCACCGTTTGTTGAAATAGGGCTTATCACGGTAAGCACAGTGAATGGCCGTGCTTAATGGCACTGCGTTCTGGTGCGGGACTACTCAAATCAGAGGCTGCAGATTTATCTACATATCTGACTGCTGCATTTAGTTAGTTGTAGGGATTTAATGAACTTGAGGTTTTCATTCTGTATAAGCAGCTGTGGACAACAGACACTGTAAGCCTCTCCTCCCACCTATGCACTGAGGGCTTACACCAAAATATCACACAGCTGGGCAAAGCGAAGTACAGAAAATACCAAAGGGTCGGAGTGCTGCTTGCATTGGTTATTGTTGTCCTTTTTTTTTCCATCAATTGATATTGGTCAATATAGTATGTTTATTTTATTATGCATTGTGCTGCTATGTTGTACATTGTAATTCATGTTTTAATTTCAACATGACCCATTCTTTTTGTAATGTTTTAAGATAGGGTTTATGAGCTTGATGGTCTGAGGTACAGTATAGCATTTTTATCACAGCCAGGGCATCTCACAAAATGCAATTTTCTTCAAAGCCCACATACGTTTTCCCCTTAACACAAGTGCTAACTGATTAATTAATGGGGTGGCTATTATACTTCATAGTAGAGTGCTGTGACTCAATGTTGCCATTACACTAAATGTTTACTACATCCCTAGTACTTTAGTTATCTAGTGAGAAATTAATTGCGGGACGTCTAAATCCAGAAAATGTATTTTGCTATAATATATTATCAATTGCTGTAAAGTAACCATTATGCCAATTACATGCAGTTCATGACAGCTATTACAGTTGTTGCTCAGTGCACAGGAAGTCATTTGTGTCATAAATGTGAGTGTATGCATTTGTGTGTGTTAGCAGTCCAAGCTAACCATACCCTGTATTGATCAAGGTCTTAGTTGGTTTACTTTTATAGCACTGGCATGAGCGAGTCAAAGTGGCAAGTCACACTTCAGAGACATGAAAGCTATGTCGCTGAGGGGATAAAGCTCAGCAGAACCAAAAACAAGGGGAAAAAGACTTTACTTATGTATACTTGGTTAGAAATTGCCAGTTATCGATTGTCTGACATTAGGGAAGTGTACTCTGCAGAGGGCTAACATAATAAAAAGTTTGGCTTGATAGAGAATGAGGGATCAAAGGAGCCAGCATGCCACTGTATTAAATGCTGAGAACAAATCAGTTCAAGAAGAACCAGGAAGGTATAAAAACCAACGAAGCAAAGTAGAGCCCATTTTAAAGGTTGCATTAATGGTCTAAAATACAGACATTTAGTACATTAAAAGTCACTAAAACATGGAGACAATTACATTTTTCAAATGTATTTGTCCTAAGTATCGAACATTCCACAATCAAGTTCAAAACAAACTTTCAAGACTTACAGTAAGGGACATGCTCTTCACACTGAGCCAGAGCAAATGTCATGGGCAGGATTTACATTTGCTGCACTCAGTTGCTAGTTTAATAGATACAGCTGGTTAAAACTAATCAGTTCAATACACTCACTTAGCAATGAATCGGACCGTTATCAAAGTTAGAATGTTCAGTTGTTGCTGAAACTGTTGAGGTGTTGATTAAACTGTGCGGTCATTTTATTTTTATCCGTGGTGCTCTTGAATCATATTGCGTTATACTGTGAAGCTCTTCTAATACATTGACCTTTATATCAATAAGGGTAGACAAAATACTTTTCAGTATATGATAGTATAGCAATAATTTTAGCTAGGTGTACATAATTAACTGGCAAAATTTATTTCGCAGAGGGTCATGCATAAAGGTTTTAAAAAGATTAATAGGCAAGCTATTGTTGAACTAAGAGGAATTACCAGACCTCTCTTCTATCAAGGCCACTGTGACTAAACTATAATGGACCTTTTTCACAGCAGACATTTTTGACTTGTCATAGTAGGAAATGCACAGCTGAACTTGATAACCTTAACGATTGCTCAATTCCATCAAGTGTCCCAGTAAGCTATTTCAGTGAGTCAGTATGCACAACACCAGGGCCTCTCCTAAGTGGAATGCAGCCATCATAAATGGTTTTGAACACACCTGAGCTTTTCCTACTATGACATGTCAACATGTCTGCCTTGAAAAAGGTCTATAAACAACAACAAAGAGCACAAGCACACTGCGTACCCAACACATCACTGGCTGTGTTATTACGTTCACATTTCAACACCATGGACAGTGACCATGTTGACAGCGCAACAGCACATCAGAAGAACAACGAAGAAAAGTAGAGCCCATTTTAAAGGTCGCCTTAATGGGCTAAAATACAGACATTTAGTACATTAAAAGTCACTAAAACATGGAGACGATTACATTTTTCAAATGTATTTGGCCTAAGTATCGAACATTCCACAACCAAGTTCAAAACAAAAGCAATTGCATATAAGCATATAATAATAAAACGTTACTCACCATTTAAGTAACTGAAGGTGGGGCATTGTCGCTGTGGGCAGTCTCGGGATAATATCTTAATATTCTTCCAGCCTTTAGTGCACCAGGGGTTAAGGTTTCTCTCAAGGTTCAGCAGCACAAAATGGGCCTTCCACGTGCAAAGCACGACTCGCCTAGGTTCAGTAAATAGTGGGAAAAGTATGGGAAAAGAAACATTCACACGGGGCGAAGTAGGCCATGAAAGCCAGAGAGCACTTTTAAATGAGCTACAGAGAAGGTTACTGTAGGTCAGCCACTGCTGCTCGAGCAGTGTTGAAAAGATGATAGTGAGAACAATATCTTGATGCAGGATACCTTCGCCAGTTTCTGTCTTCACGTCTTGCACTCAAACATGACGCTCGTTAGAGCATTGTATAAACTGACTGGCTGCTAAACGTGGTTTGGTTTGTCAACTCAAAAATAACTATGGGTCGTTATAGTTGCAGAACGGTAGAGCAGCAGGAGAAGCCTGTGGAAACGTAGGAGGGAGGGGGGTTAACCTGTGTAGCCTGACCTGGTTTATGCTAGCCGCTGAGACCGCAACTTCGCCGGCATAGTTGAACTCTGAACTCGGCTTCTTTTCCTCACTTTTGGCCCGCGTCCAAGGTCTTTAGACGCTGCCGCGCACGTCACCTGTAAAATGTATGGTGGTGTAAACTTGCGTCAAAAGGAAACCTTTTGTTCACGTGTTATTAGCAAGAAAGGTTTTGCTCGCACTGTGGTATAAAATTGATTGCAATAAACCGCACACGCAGAATAAGGCGTGGTTTATGGGCATCACCTGAGTAAAGGGCACGTGAGCAGTGGGCCTAAACTAAATGTCTCTATTATGTCTACGTATAAATCCACAGAATGACAAACTGCAAAATATCTGATATGATTTGACAGCACTGTATCCCAGTGTTGGAATGCAACTAAATAGCTATTTATACTTTTCAAGGCATATTGCACTTTTTAACCGTGTTTACCTAGGTAGTTGGGCCTGTTTACTAGTTATTTTGAAGATGGAGGTCTTACAAACAAAATATAATGCATTTGCTATAAATTAAACTACTTACTGTAACTGTAAGCCTACATTTACTGACCAACTACAATAGTAAGATGCCACTTATAAATGCATCAGGGATATGATATATTTGATATAGCTACCATTCACATTTTTCTGCAAAACGAGTCCTTTTACATTTGATATTTTAAGTACATTTTAATATTTCCATACTCCAGAATGCAGGACTTTAACTTGTAATGGAGTACTGCTACATAGCTGTATAGGTATTCTAGAACCAACATTTTAAAGTGTCATGGTGGGGAAAGCATGGCTCTGAGCCATGACAGTGACAGCCAGTATGCACAATACAAGACCCTCAAACTGGAATTTAGTCATTATTAATTTTACATGACACTACATTAAATTTACGCCTGTGCTTTTCCTTCTGTGACATGTCTTCTGTGAAAAAGGTCTATTGCTACTTTTACTTTAAAGTGCTTTCAGGTTCATAATTGTATATAGAGATTGTACCTGATAGGTTTACGTGGTTTCATTTTCAAAAAACATCATATTTTTGTTGTACTTCACATTGCTGCAGCTCCTCCTCACACTTCTATTCCATCTTTGTTGGGAGTCGCACATGCACAGTTCCTAGGTCAGCACTACCAGCCAGTCAGAAGCAGAATATGAGGGCGTGCCACGCTAGCAGCTAGGCGAGCATTATAACGTGTGTTACAAAGTGACGCACGTTCGTCACGGCAGTAAAGGCTGGACTACAGCAGAGCTGTTTGGAGCAGTTTGTGAACAGGATTTTCTGTTGGAGATGGTAAGTCCCTTTGGGGTGGACTTTGGGCTTTTTTACTTTGTAAACCTATTACATGCACAAAAAAAGATATAACACAATAAAGGAAAGGGAAAAAGCCAAAAAGCATAATATGAGTACTTTATATACCAGCACAGGTGTTTGCAATGACTGCTCAGGTTGAACGTGAGTGGAATTACTTGAGGTCACAGGACACTTTGTGTACTAAGGGTGATAAAGATGTAATTTGTCCCACACAAACAGGTGCCACAATACTAACAGGCGAGTGAGGGGGACGTGGAGCACACTCTCTGCACAAGCACAGTCCTAATAAATTGTCTAATCGGCCAAAAATAATAATAATAATTGTGTGGCTTTACCATGGGTGTACTGGGCACAGCATTTAAGTAAAGGGTCTGAATACATCCGAGACCATTAGTGAATCTAGAGGTAAAACGGTTAGTCAACTAATTAAAAAAAGCGAGTAAGTCATTTGTCAAGCAAAACGTCCAAAACTTTGTTGGTTTCAGCTTTTAAAATGTGTAGATTTGTGAAGGTTTTTCTATGTTTTATATTTTATGAAGTTGAATATGTATCCTTGGGTTTTGGACTGTTGATTGAACAAAACAGGCATTAGTGTCACCTTGGGCTCTGAGAAATTGTGATTTGCATTTCACTATATATATATATATATATATATATATATATATATATATATATATATATATATATATTATAAATTAATATACTGAATGACTAATCAAGCAATCTAAACAATTGACATACTAATTCATTATGAAAACATTTGGTAGTTGCGGCCCAAGCTGAATCCAAGTGACTTAAGTGTCCTACAGTCTTTTCAAGCTGTCCAAAGATGAAATTAAAGTTCTATGGCCTGAATGACAATTGCATAGATTGCAAACATGCATATTGTATGTCATCACCTCTGATTTAAAACTGCAACTGTTACATCCCAGCAGTGTGCAAATGGCCTGTATTCAAGTTTCAGTCAGTGTAGCTGGCATAACAATATCCTAAAAAAATGTAGTAGGCTATATAATAACGGAATTTAAACACAGCACAAAACTGACTTAACAAGTGTAGCATATACTAGGCTTTCTTTTTATCACAGATTTTGTTACAATGTGCATTTCCAAATAATTGTCTTGAAACCTACCATGTCACATTTTTGTTACGATAAACAAAATTGTGGAGACTCAAATGTTAGAAATAGTATCGAAATAGGAAAGAGAAAATGATAACATGACGTCTGTGATTTATTTGATTAGAACAGCAAAATAATGATAGCTGAAAGCCTTAGTATATAAATGCCAAGCCTTTATGATAGGTCAACAAAGCAGGTCTAACTCAGACAAAAGCTGTCTCCACTGCTGTCTGCAGTCTTCCTCTCCTGAAAAAGTAATGATCATAGCAACAGAGTAGAAGCTTCTCAAATTGGCTGTCTCAACAGTCTGTCCTTTTGGGAAAGAAGACCATGCTACACAGACTGAGCATTCTCTTTATTGATGCATGGTGTGTTGTAGTGCAGAGACATCTGCTTGTTGGTAATTGTTTAGTCTCTCCATATCCAGCGGTGACCTGAATTGCTCTGTAATCTCTGAGTGTGCGTTTGAAGAACCACTTTCTTCCTAATGTGCAAAATTGTCCTCATTTTCTGCCATTGTGTGCATGACATGTAGCCATTTCTTTGTCGGCTTCCTAGAAGAAACTACTAGTATTTGGAACAGATAAGGTCAGAATGGATGGGAGTAAGAATTGTGTAGCTGCAGACATATTGACGTTTTAGAACATGATAAACCAATGAGCACAAAGTTATAACTGTTGAAAAGGCATTAATGAAGGGTAATGGCTCTAACAGTTTAATATAGTCTGCACTTAGAAATATTAATATAATATTCAATCATGGGTGACTTTTAGTTATCTGAAAAGATAAAGTTTAACAAATAATTTAAAAAAGGTTTGTTGCATTTCTCGCTTTCTTTTTTTTCCGTTTCCAGTCATCTCTCCACTGGTGCTATCTATTAAGTACATAAAATGCTCTTAAAGTAATTTTCAAAAATGATAATAACAATACGTTGATATTTGTCCAGATGTCCTGCGATCGATTTCCAGGTTGTAAACAGTCCATTTGATTTCCTGGTAAATAAAGAGCTAAAAAGACAAAGCAAGGGTCATGTATAAACCCAAGTTATTTACCAATAATAAAGCCATCAATTACATATTATAAACCCTCTACATAGGGGCTCTTATTAGAAGATGGTAAGGTAGTTTTTAAGATGTTTTGAAAGAGGACATGAACTATGCCATAACTTTAGAAAAGGGAAATCTAAAATGCTAAAACAAAGCATGATATTCCCATATGGTACTGTCAGCTTCCTTCTGCAAACAGCATGCATGACATGACTGTTTGCAGATGATGCCATGCCAACAATATATCATAATGTCATTGTTCGGTTTGGTGGTGGCTGCCTCATGCACACATGAATTTGTAAGTAGGGAAAAAATAAAATAAGAAGCAGGTTATTTTTTACTGGCTCTGCCTTCCACTTTCCTGTGACTGTGGGTTGCCCAGACAAGAATTTAGTGATGATTCCAGCCAACTTTCAGTGTCAAGAGGTTCCCATCTGACAACAACCCCAATAACAACTGTGTGCTCAGCTGTCCCTCTGTCGTCTGACATCCATGTCAAGTTTCAACAAACACATGAGCCTAGTTTAATAACTCAGGTGATAACCTCATGAAATCCCATGTGCTGCTACATTTATAGGGGGCATGGAGAAGGGTAGATTCACATAACACTGTAAAGCTATACTTTAACGATAGCAGACAGAATCTGAGTTTAATGTTGGTGATAATACTTGTGTGTGCACATAATGCAACGCATTGATATGATGGTAAACACATGCAAAATACTGACTCCATAACAATTTCTGTAAAAAAAAAAATTGTCTTCTCTAATTCCTTTCATTCACGGAATTATCAGCACTCTGAGGGAAATGAGAACAACATGTTTCTGGTGCAACAAAGACTAATAAACACAATCAGCCATGCGCATGAGGTGATATCCAAATGGATTGTTTTGCAAACTATTGAATTGTCTAATTTATTAATGAAAATCTATGTTTACAGTTGGAATACCCAATTTGGAGCCGGAATCCTTTATTTCTGCTTATGTTATTTGTTCTAGTGAGTGTATTTGACAAACTCAAACTATCACTTTCTTTCTTGAACAACCCACATGTGAATGTATGCACATACTCTCACACTGGGGCAAGATTTTATTCACACCCTTTTCCTGTTCTCCAGACAGTTGAAATTCACACTGCGTGTAACCGTTCCCATACTATTTCATGTCTCTGTTTAGCACCCCTTTGCCATAGCATGTCATTAGTATAACAGGAACATACGAGTTGCATTTGTATGCTACGTGGCGAGACAAACAGGACAATAAATGCTACAATTTCCCTCATGTGAGAAGTCATCGCTGTCAGTTTGCCGTTGGCTCTTTATACCAGGTGGTGCAGAGCATCTGCAATGGTTCACAAGAGGTTAAATAAAAAATAATTAGATGCACTCAGAAGATGTTACAGGACAGACATCCTACCATTAAACTGGAATGCAAACACTGTTTCCAACTAAAACCGCTTAAGTGTTAAAAGCTGCAGAATATAGGATAACCTATTCTAATCCTGCAGTTTTAAAACTGGAAAGTAGTTAAGGACAAAGGGATTGTTATTCTACTTTTGCCCTTGAGTGGGAGAAAGAGGGAGGGTGAGAGAGGCAGAGTGAGAGATATGCTCTATGTGTGTGCAAGAGAGAGGGCGGAGTGACAGAGAGATAATCTCTTTTGTATTTTGATCCCTAAATGTGGTGGTTGTGTCCCCTTATCCCTGCTACTTAGTTTCGGCAGTGCGTAAGTGATGCCGTGCACTTAGGCTGTGAAAAGCAGGTCAGTATGACCACTGAGAGAAAACCACATGTGCATCACATGGATAGCCTTGGGATTATTCCTCACAAAATGTCTTAATTCCTCTGTTCACTAATGATCCAGGGAAAATGCCCTCTAATCTCCATTCCATTAATTAAAAAGAGCATGAGCCCATGGAAAAACTCACCATCTGCTGCAGCTTCATTCCTGCAGACAGATTGTGTTTTCAGCTTTCAACCAGGGGAACTGGGTTTTTCAGAGCAAAGGGGTCGAGCATGCGTTGAGGTGGATGTACATAGATACAACTGCTCTGTTTGAGTATTAATATGCTGAAATATGCTGGAAAATCTGTTTTATTAAACAGGTGCAATCCCTGCCAGAGTACTGTGAAGATGTCTGGGAATGTGAATTTTCCTGAGGACAATTTACAACTTCAAACCTATACTGTACATAATATTTCTCTTTATAGTCATTTTATGGTACGTTTATAGTAACTGTTTCTATGAGAAATAGATGCACTTTTGTATTATTAATTGGAATGCTGTAATGCAGTCCCTGTATTCTTCTAAAGGACTTCCATCTTTCTTATTTTTTTCATTTGGGAAGGTCCTTGAAGCTTGGTAAGGTTCGACTGAAATGCTCACTTCATCTAATAACAAAACAAAAATGAAAGGATTTTACTCTGATTTCTTCTCACAGTCCCAGTTTGTTTTGAAAATGAGTTTGTTGAAAAGTTTTTAATAGAATCATTTCATTCCGAATCTCTAGAGAGACAATGTAATTACATTTTTACTATCCCGTGCAGTTATAATAACACTTCATTAAGTGAAGCCTTTTTTTTAATTAAAGTGGTGTGATTGAGAATTTCAAAGTTTACAACTTTTCTACTTTTCTACTTTTCTACTTTTCTACTTCTACTTTTTACCGGTTTTGTGAGTTAGAGTGAATAGGCTGCAGGAAGGCTTGTTTATATCCGATTATTCTCAACTCTATCAGTTTCAAATGATGAAACAGTCTTATAAGAAATTGAATCAAGTACGTTTGACCTGCGGTCAAAGCCTCGAGACTGCTACATGAATTTGATCGGGCTAGTAGGCATGGAAAGATTATCCGAGCAGATGTTGTTTCCCCTCCTATTGGAACAGTAGGGCCAATAATAAACACACACACACACACACACACACACACACACACACACTAATCTGAGATAGGTCTAGTAGCCCTTGCACACCCCTTTCTCTCTCCTCTCTTTTCTCTCGGGCAGACAGTCGCTGTTCCAGTCCAACCAATGTCAAGTTTTTTCCAGGCTGCATTTTGCACAATTCTGGCTTAATCATCTTATATGAGTACACAAGAGACGTAGTCCTTGGTGTGAGTTTGCGGCATCACTTTAGCCTACAGATGGACACACAAGGGGCGAAGAAAAGACTGTATTGGAAATGGCATGTAGTTTGCCGTTTTGCGTTGTTCACTTGTTTCTTGGATGTAGTCCGGGGACAGCTTCGCTACTCAATCCCTGAGGAACTGGAACATGGAGCGTTTGTTGGCAATATTGCAGAGGACCTGGGCTTGGATTTGGACAAGCTCTCTGCGCGCAGATTCCGGATAGTCTCGGGTGCCAAGAAGCAATATGTGGAGGTAAATTTAGAAAATGGAGTTTTATTTGTCAATGAAAGAATTGATCGTGAAGAACTATGCGAGCAGAGTTTGTCCTGTTCTTTTCACTTACAAGTGGTCATAGAAAACCCTCTGGAGCTGTACAGGGTGGAGATGGAAATTCTGGACGTGAACGATAACTCTCCTAATTTCCCGTGGACCGAGTTTAATCTGGACATATCGGAGTCCGCTGCGCCAGGATCCCGTTTCCCACTTGAGAGCGCACAGGACTTAGACGTCGGATCCAACTCACTCCGCACCTATTTGCTGAGTGTAAATGAGCATTTCCTCTTGGATATACAGACGCGCAGTGATGGCAGCAAATTTGCAGAACTAGTCCTACAAAACCAACTGGACAGAGAGCAGCAGAGTACGCACCAAATGGTCCTAACGGCGGTGGACGGAGGCGCGCCGGAGAGATCCGGCACTGCGCAAATTGATATCACCGTTTTGGATGCAAATGATAACGCGCCTGTGTTTGATCAGTCGTTTTACAGAGTGAGGCTTGCTGAAAACGCACCTAAAGGAACAGTTGTCATAAAACTCAATGCGTCCGATTTAGATGAAGGTCCCAATGCTGACATCACCTACTCATTCAGTGGCCACGCTCCCATCAAAGTGCGCCAGCTCTTCAGCGTAGACTCGCGCACGGGGGAAATCAAAGTCAAAGGAGTGACAGACTATGAAAAAGCCAGGATGCATGAAATTTATGTTCAGGCTAAAGACAAAGGCCCCTCCGCTGTAGCAGTTCACTGTAAAGTGCTGGTGAACGTTTTGGATAAAAACGACAACCCCCCAGAGGTGATCCTGACATCAGTGTCTACACCTGTGCAGGAGGACGCGCCCCCGGGAACGGTGATAGCCGTCATCAGCGTAATGGACAAAGACTCAGGTGAAAACGGGAATGTGGACTGTGAGATCCCCCATCACGTCCCATTCCAACTCCACTCATCCTTTAAGAACTACTATACATTAGTTACTTGTGATTTTCTGGACAGAGAGGCAGTCGCAGAATACAACATCACCCTTACCGCCCGAGACATGGGCTCCCCACCTTTATTCACTAGGAAAACTATTTTGGTCCAAGTGTCTGATGTCAATGATAACGCGCCTCACTTCAAACAGCCTTCCTATACTGTGTATTTGACTGAGAATAATGCGCCGGGGGCATCCATTTGCTCGGTGACTGCACTGGATCCAGATTCTGGTCAAAATGCATATCTCTCCTATTCATTACTGGACGGTGACATACAGGGAATGCCCGTGTCCACATACGTGTCTATAAACTCGGACAACGGGAACATTTACGCGCTGCGATCCTTCGACCACGAACAACTTAAAAACTTCCAGATCGCAGTTCAAGCTCAAGACGCCGGTTTCCCGCCCCTGAACAACAACGTTTCAGTGAACATATTCATTTTGGACCAAAACGACAATGCGCCTGTAATTGTGTCACCAGTTCCGCAAAACGGCACAGCACCCAGCGAACCAGTGCCCAGATCAGCGGACGCCGGCTACCTTGTCGCCAGAATCAGCGCGGTTGACGCAGACGCAGGTCAAAACTCGCGTCTTTTTTATCAGATGCTCCAAGCAACAGACCCGAGCTTGTTTAGCATTGCTCTGTACACAGGCGAAATCAGGACAATACGCCACTTTGTGGAAAAAGACCCCACGAGGCACAGATTGGTCATTCTTGTGAAGGACAATGGTCAGCCACCCCTCTCGGCCACTGTTTCCATCATTCTGTCAGTGGTTGACAGCCTGCCAGATTCGCAGCCCGATTTGGGCGACCTGTCACTAAGCCCGCATCACAGCTCCAACTTCACCACGTACTTAATCGTGTCTCTGGGCGCAGTCTCCTTCACATTTCTTGTGGCTATTATTGTCCTGGTTGCAGTGCGGAGACTGAAGGGCAGAGCGTCCAGCGGAGAGTCCAACTTCCCCACCATTAGCGGCTGTTGTTGCTGCTGCTGCTCCCGCTCAGAAGCCTCCAACAGCACGGAGGTGTTCAAAAAGTCCAAATTAAATGTGTGTATGTCCACAGGCGCGTCCGGCTGCGCAGAGGCAACAAACAGCAACGGCGCACTTCCTCAGGTCTATTGCTACAAAATGTGTCTGACACCAGAATCGTCCAAAAGTGACTTTATGTTCCTCAAGCCTTGCAGTCCTGTAATGTCAGTTCAGCAGAATAACGCCAAGAGCACAGATTACCTCACATCTGGCTGGAGCGCACTGGACCGTAACGACCTGGCCAACAACAGAGCAGCAACCCCAAACGAGGTAATATACTGAAATATATATGTAAAAAAAAGAGGGTATTTGTCTTATGATCCAATTTTAGAATGACACTTATTCCAAAACTACATCCACCACTGAGGCCACTAACTAGTCGTCCGGCTGTCTCACTTCAATTAGAAATGACAGAAAGGGTGACTCACGGGCAAATGTTACAATGCATTTTACACACTAGGGGACGCTCTCTCAAAATCTATCTACTTTTTTATTAATTCATTTTGGAAAGACGGCTTGTTTGAAGGGATGTAAAATGTATATATATCCGCAAATACTGATCTTTTGCTGATGTGTTTAAGTGTACTGCTATTTGTGAAATTGCTGTACATCAGTGCGCACAAACATCAATCAATTAATCAGTATTTAGAAAATGACCCTCTTTGAATAGAGCTCTTTTGATGGGGAGTGGGGGGGGGGGGGTTGAAAATCAAAAGTTGCACTTAGTATTTAGTGTGGCAACCAGCTGCATTAAGTGCTGAAGTATCTCCTCCACATGGACTGCACCAGATTTGCCAGTTCTTGCAGTTGTTGTTATCATCCTACCTGTCCCGCAGGTGTGATATTCGGATGTACCGATCCTGTGCAGGTGTTGTTACACGTGGTCTGCCACTGTGAGGACGATGACCTGTGTTTCCTGTCTCCCTGTAGAGCTGTCTTAGGCGTCTCACAGTACCGACATTGCAATGTATTGCCCTGTCCACATCTGCAGTCCTCATGCCTCCCTAAGGCACGTTCATGCAGATTAGCAGGGACCCTGGGGGTCTTTCTTTTGGTGTTTTTCAGAGTTAGTAGAAATGTCTCTTTACTTTCCTAATTATTTATGACTGTGACGTGCCTAACGCCTAAGCTGTTAGCGTCTTAACGACTTTTCCACAGCTGCATTCATTAATTGTTTAGGGTTCATTGAACAAGCATGGAAAACATTGGTTAATCCCTTTACAAAAAAGATCTGTAAAGTTATTTGGACACATTTTTTGTCACAGACTTGAAGCTGTCTCTTGATCATCAGTATAAATCCACCAATAGTAAAGCTCACATTAGTCACATTAGCAGATTAGTTACTAATTAATTTCGCTAATTCTAGGAGATGTGACATCTTCTCTGTCATTATAATGTTGCATTGGAGAACCTAGTATGTTATTTGTCAATACATGTATAAGACAATGTAACCTATTTTGTTTTAATAGTCTAGTAAAATCATAATTAATAGACCACTGTACCCCCTTGTCACCTTTTCCAGCTGTTTCACTAGAACTTGACTTTGTTAGCCTTTTTTTCCTATGGAATATATGAACTTTTGGCTTTTAACATGAACAACGGACAAAGAGATATGTCAGTCACAATGACTTACAGTATCTCCCATATCTGATGCCTTTAGCCTTACCATTTTATATACACACAACGCCATCTGGACATAAATGCATTGCAATTTTTCTACTTGCGCTGGTAACTAAGTTTTTTTATGTTTCAAATGTGCAGCTTAAGTATTCAAACAAGGACTGGACCTGGACCAAGAACCAACGCAACTTAGCATACAAGAGGTGAATACATAGTCGAGCCATTTACACAGACACACGCACACACACACACACACACACACACACACACACACACACACACACACACACACACACACACACACACACACACACACACACCTAGACTTATAGACTTATACGTATGCTGTCTCCTTATCTCCTCAGGTATAGCTCAGCAAATATGGAGGGCACTCTTACTCGTCAACAAAAATATGAAGCCCATGGGTTTTCCTGCTCTGTAGCACCACAGTACTGGACCTGGGGAAACCATATGAACGGTATGTGGCAACTGTGCAATTTGGGCTCATTATTGTTCACATGAAAGAAGGTGGTGGGTTGGGAGTTCTCCCTGTGTCTCAGTGCCTAAGGATTTATTCTGGAATATAAAATGGTAAACTGAATAGCAGATAACACCAAGATCCAAAAGTAGGGGGTGGGCTGGAGGGGGTTTAATGCATCAACACAAGGATTACTTAAGTGCCTGCGAGAAGGGTTTCGCTTTTTTGCGAAAAGCTGAAATTAAGAAGATGCCTTTAAAAACACCGTATTCAGATCAAGCATACCGTATGTAAATAGGAGCTCTTAGCAGAATTAATCATCCGGTACAAACTGTAATTTATGCGCATTTTTACAGACTGCAAGATTTCTTTTCAAGAGGGAGCAGTTCCTCACTACTCATGGACTCCAAAGTACACTCAGCCTCATTCTAAAGCACCAGACTACCAGCACAATGTGTACATACCTGGCACCACATCTGACTACAGCACTCTGAAGCTGGCACCCAGAGGAGAACTGGATGTGTACAACACTTTCTCTACGTTTGGGAAAAAAAAGAGATTCACGTCAAACTATGAACAATCTTTTGACAACGATGATGGTCTCATCGTAAGTAATGACATGTTCAAATGACACATCAACTATACTGTATATGCTGTGTGTAATATATGCCATTAACTAGTTCCATTAAAAACTATAATTTGCTTCTTGGAGGCTGACAGACTATGTTTCCCCTTGTTTCCAGTGGGATTAAATAACACTCCGTACCACAAGTATATTTTTTGTAAATACTGAAATAAAGTAAAGTATATTTTGAGTCATGGTAGAATCAAGGGATGACTTTCTCCATCATGAAGTTGTATTGTATAAAGGCAGTAAACTGGAGCACTACAGAGAAGGCTTTTCGTTTGCAGCAGCGGTGAGCTCAGGTAAATGTGATTTGATCTGTTTGGAGGCTGCAGAGTTAATGTCTAACTTCAAAAAAGTGTTCACAATGTCAGCAGCTTACAGTCTATTACACAAAAGGTGTCCATGTACCTTGTACTTACTTTTATGTAGACACACATGTTTTTGTCTTATAGGGACACATGTTGTGTGTCAAAGTTGTGAACCATCTAACTGTACTAGCCAGAGAGTTTGTACTTGCATTACTGCTACAACAATCTTTGTGGGCATTAGTTTTCACAAATGTTGTAAACCTTGGTTGGGTAATTAAGCAGTGCCACAGTTACAGTTGTATCTTAAGTTCAAAGTCTTTCATCCAATCCTGCCTGGTGCATTTAGTGACAGGACATTTGTTCACAAGTCTGAATGCAGTCCAGGCACAATGCACAAGCAATGCCAACAGATGGTAAAGGTAATACAATAGAAAAGAGACCCAATGGCAAATGCACCAGATTTCCATTTATGACATTGAAATGATTGTAGCCATACAACATGTCCTTCAACCTGGGTTCATTGTGTTACAAGGAATAGCATCACAGCTGTGAGTTTACTCACTGGGCCTGTGCAGTAGACCGTTACACTGACACACCACATCCAATTGCCTGTTGGACCACTCAGATTGTTTGATCGCAAGAAACTGCGGACACAACGCAGTCACTGGTTATATGCATTCCAAATTTGTATTCCTCGTTGAGTGTGATTACACAGGTATGCTTAGTTAGACTAATTACTCCGTATACAGTCTATGTACAGTATATATTAATATCAATAAATCTGTCCTCAACTCTGTTTTTGTTGTTTTTTTGACAGCCATACTTATATTCCTATCATTGGTGGATGATGTGCTGAACTATTGTATTTATGTGGCACTGAAATAATTGTACAATAACGTAATATAACTTATATATACTGTAAGCATAACTCCATAATTCATTTTATTATTAATAAATAAATGCATTACAAACAGGAAAGCAGTAAAGGTCAATTTGTGATTGTGGAGTTTTTTTTGGTCACAATCAAAAGATGACACTGAGGATGTGTCAGTGTAAACTGTATTAATTACAATACAGTTTTGTGCAGATTTATGCAATAAAATACAATATCATGGCATTTAAAGCGTGGAATAAAATGTGGCAGGAGCCTGATTAGCTGACTGGCTTCATCCTGCCTGCCCGGGCCTCGTATGGTGCTCTGTAAAAGAGTTCCTTACAAATTCATTTGTAAAGTTTTTTTTTTTTTTTTTTTTTGTAAAAGTTATTTTATGTTGAGATGCTGACCCTACGTTTAGTCTCCAGAGAGGTGTAAACCATGGAGACATATTTTTTGGGACACTATCTACCAACCCCACTGCACAATTTGAACCATTTTCCCCCAGCCAACCTCTCTGAATCTAAAAGTTGAAGGCAAGAGCCCAGGCTTAGTCAGGAGGATCCTCACTCTCTGACATAGACACCTGTGTATACCAAGCATATGGAAGAATAAGCTGTTGTTGTGATTTATGGCTCTGAGTGTCATTTAACCTATTCTCTTGACGTGGTCAGTAAACCCAGGGTTTAAACTACTACTCTGGAGATAATCTTCAAGATCCATCAGCTCAAACTGAGCTATTCCAGACCAATGGGTTAATCTTGGTCATGGGCCTGACTGACTCGGTGAACTGCTTCATGTTCAAAAAGCTGAGCGCCAAGGGCCAGTTTCAGATTCATTTTTAACTTTGAAGATCGAGTCAGAAGGATAAAACCTTGAGGAAAAAAAAATGCATACATGTTTTCATCATTAAGAGACTATCAGGAATTAAAAACACAAATCCAGATAGGCCCACAACTACATCCTGCCAGAAATTACAGATCATCAAGCCAAGATTTATCTTTAACTGTATCACAGCCAGAATGTCCCATGTGCAATAAGCAGAGACACATATGTCTTGGTGCCATGTAAAATCTGTTCAGAGCCCGATCTGTGTTGCCTTATTTCTCTTCATCTCCCTCTTATCTCTCCCAACAATCCACATCTTCCACCACTTGAGTTGAGCCTTTTTTCCACTAGAGGGTGCCTTTCCCTCACAGACACCTCTTTTGAAGATACTAACCATACCTGCAGTACAGTATGTCTGTGCAATGGTATGCTTGTTGGAATTCCCCCATTTTATTTCCATATTGTCTCACATATGTTTCACTTTTATTACCCATCGTTTGATAACTTAGTGTGCATATATATTACAACAAAATCACAATATTGTTCTTGTTCTTGTTGTTTGTAAAAAAAAAGGGTTGTAATATGACTTGTGGGCATTTAACATGCCAAAATTGCTACCTACACTCACAGTAGGCACAGTAAATGCAAGACCACACTAAATTGCTATTTTTATGCCTCATGTTTGCCAGGAACACGATCGTATCCTCTCTCTCTCCTGCTCTAAACACAGGGTATTGGGCAGGTGGCATTTTTATATATTTCTATTTATATCTTTCATAAACAGTATGTAGGGAGGTGATGAGGGGCCTGGTGAGGTGTTATTGCCTTGTCTCTTGTTGTTAAGTCGTTTTTACTGCATGTCTTCACAATTTGTTATTGTCACTTTAATCAATACAACATGTTGATTTAGCAGTAGATATGAATAAGCATCTTTGCCTTGCTGCCATATGTGAACCATGTGCAATTGGCCACTGGGTCATTCCTCAACAAGAGAAACGTTCAATCTAGAGATTTACCTCTAACAAAGCTATGTGCCGACTTAATATGACTTATTGTGTATCTTCTCCATGTACTGTTTAAGTTATTTAAGTTTTAAGTTATTAGATTTCTGGGTTCTAAACTATTATTGGATATAGGCTTCCCACTGACATATAGACACATATATTTCCTTTTGAATACAGACATGAATGAGAGGCAAAGTACATACTGCCATTAGGTAAATTAGTTTAAAAATAACCCTTTTAATGCAGTGGACACTGGAAAAAATAATGTAGCGTTCGGAGAGTGATTGGTGTGAAGTCCAGGTCCTTCTGTAATTCTGTAAATTGTCACCAGAGGGAGCTTAAGGAGAGGAAGGCTTGACACCATCCTCATCTTACTGTCCATCATGTCAGTATACTGTACAATCCCTTTAGTTTAGGAAACCAGCCAAATAAAATATAGAAACCAACACAAATAATAACAGGGCGTTAAGGTTGTATTGGCTACAGCACTACCCATGCAAAATGATCCGTGTGCCCAATGTAAAGCTTTACTGTAGGTCACTTAGAAGAAACATGTAATACAGTTAGTCATTATTGCTGAGGATACATTTTGGTGCATTTTAAAACAGTTTTAAAACTCCATGCCTATTATCTGCTTGTTTGATAAGGTTAGACTGAGTGAGCGTAGTCTGGAAGACAGAGATGAGAGATCCAAACACAACTTTAAGTGTATGTAAAATGTCTTAAAGTGCTCATATTATGCTCATTTTCAGGTTCATAATTGTATTTAGAGGTTGTACCAGAATAGGTTTATGTGGTTTCATTTTCAGAAAACACAGTTCCTCTTTTCACCCTGTGTATTGAGCTCTCTGTTTTAGCTATTGAGACATCTCACTTCTGTACCATCTTTGTTGGGAGTTGCATATGCGCAGTAAGTACTGCTAGCCAGTCAGTTGCAGAGCATGAGGGAGTGCTATGCTAGCAGCTAGGCGAGCATTACAACGTGTGTTACAAAGTGATGCATGTTCGTCACGGAAGTAAAGGCTGGACTACAACAGAGCTGGACTTTGGGCTTTTTCACTTTGTAAACCTATAACATGCACAAAAAAGATAGGCTATATAACACAATAAAGGAAAGGGGAAAAGCCAAAAACCATAATATGAGCACTTTAATATATTTCAATAAAGACCATATTTTAAATACAGAATGCAATACAACGTGATACTATTTTGCTCAGTTATATCACCATCAGCCATATAGCAGGAGCGTCTTGCAGGATATTATAACATCATAACATTGACAATAGGCAAACCACCAAAGGGATAGATAAAGATATGAATGACACAGCATACCAATGAAAACAAAAATACATATTCCTTTAACGTCTCCCTATTATCACCATATAGTAATATTTTGGTTGTAACCTTCAAAGAAGATTCTGGAATTATCCTGGCTTGTTCATTCCGAGATCTTTCACAGAAATAAAAAAAACTTTTCACAGATGAGACCGATTAAAAATGAAACCTTTCCAAGGAATATAATGTTGTAATCATGTGGGATATAAGAAAAAGACAACATTACCTTTGAACTTAGTCTACTTGGTCATCACATCCAATCCACTAACTGTTCTTTTTTTTAATGTATTTGTAGCTCAACATGAAATGTAAGCTGCTGAGCAAAATGGGAAATTCTGGTATTAAACTTTCCATATAGGTGTGCACCCTTTATTCTGGTCGAGAGAGCAGCCTACGCAGACGCTGCCTACGCCCCTGCTGAGCACTGCTGTGAGAGCCTCGCTCCTCCAGCGCTACTGTACTCACTGTGTATGGCCTACTGCAGCTACAGCTACAACTGGTGGAGGCAAGAATGACACCGGCGCTCCCCTGCATCAAGACAACCTGATCGTGAGGACGGATCTGTTTCATTTCTTGATTCAAAAATACCACAATGATGGCGCGGGTTATTGCACCGTTACGGACACGTTTTATCGCGACTGTTTTTACATTTATTGCACTATGGAGATGCGCGCTTTCCATCAATCGCTACTCTATTCCGGAGGAGATGGAAGAGGGCTCCTTTGTTGCCAACCTGGCCACAGATTTGGGTCTGGATGTTCGCAGTTTGGTGCAGCGCAGAGCAAAGCTCGATGTCATTCACAGCAAAAATTACCTTGACATCAACAAAGAAACAGGGGAGCTGGTAATACGCGAGAAGATGGACCGGGAAAACATATGCATGACTAAAACAACCTCGTGCTTTCTGAAAATGGATGTCATACTTGAAAACCCCATTCGCATTTTTAACATCGAGTTGGAGATCTTGGACATTAACGACAACGCGCCTGTGTTCCGCAGGAAGACAATGCACTTGGACATATCGGAGGCAACCCCTCCCGGTGAGAGGTTTTCATTGACAAACGCTGTGGATGCGGATGTGGGGGCGAACTCAATCAAAACCTACTATCTCAGCGAAAGCAAATACTTCAACATCGACATACAAACTGGCAGCGATGGCTCCAAATACGTCGATCTAGTTCTGAACGGTCATTTAGACCGAGAGGAGCATGCAGTCCATAATTTGATTTTAACCGCTGTGGATGGAGGGGTGCCTCCCCGCTCCGGCACAGCCAGCATCGTTATTAACGTCCTGGATATCAATGACAACGCCCCCCTGTTCAGCCAGCCGGTATTTGCAGTCAACGTTTCAGAGAGCTCGGCTGCGGGGACAGTGGTCATGACCTTAAACGCAACAGACTTGGATGAAGGCACAAACGCTCAGTTGATATATTCATACACACTGTACACCTCGGAGAAGACCCAAGAGCTCTTCTCACTTGATCCAAACTCAGGCGAGATCAAGGTGATGGGGGTGATTGACTATGAAGAGAGTCAGAGTTTTGAGATGCACATCCAGGCTCAGGACAGGGGGGCCAACCCCAAGTCAGGACACTGTAAAGTCATGGTGTCCGTCACAGATCTGAACGATAACTATCCCGAGGTGACCATCAAGTCTGTGAAAAGTGCACTGACCGAGGATGTCTCTGTGGGGACCCTGATTGCTGTGGTCAGTGTCAGCGACAGGGACTCTGGAGCAAACGGCCAGGTGGAGCTCACTTTGAGTCGGCAAGAATCTTTACCGTTCCTGCTGAACAAATCCTCCGAGGGTTACTTTGAGCTGCTGGTTTCAAAGCCACTGGACAGGGAGATAATAAGCAAATATGACATCTCGCTGAAGGTGACAGACAAAGGCTCGCCGCCTTTATCAGAAACCGAAACCATCACTTTAGAGATTCTGGATGTCAATGACAACGCACCCGCATTCTCCCAGTCCTTCTACACAGTCCATGTTGTGGAGAATAATCCACCAGGGGCGTTGCTGACATCTCTTAGTGCGTTTGACCCAGATCTCAATGAGAACCAGTACTTGGTTTATTTCATAATGGAGAAGGAGATTGTTAACACGTCTATGTCAATGCTGTTCTCCATAAACCCGGAGAATGGTGATCTTTATGCCCTGAAGACCTTTGACTATGAGAGAGAGAGGGAGTTCCTTTTCCACATCGAAGCTAGAGACTCTGGTGTTCCCCCGCTGAGCAGCAATGTGACAGTTCACATCATCATCCTGGACCAAAATGACAACACGCCTCTCATAGTGTCACCGTGGAGGGCGCAGGGCTCTGTGGTAGAGGAGGTGATACCGAGGTCCACGGATAAGGGGCACTTGATAGCCAAAGTGATCGCCATCGATGCCGATTCTGAGCAGAACGCTAGGGTCACATATCAGCTCCTGCAGATCAGCGACGCAACCCTCTTCAGCCTGGACCAGTACAACGGTGAAATCCGGACAACAAGGATGTTCAGTTACAGAGACCCGAGACAACAGCGGCTAGTGGTTGTCGCCAAAGACAACGGTCAGCCTGCACTCTCCGCCACTGTCACCATCAAGATATCAACAGTGGAACACGTCATGTCCTTTTCTGAGACCACAGAGTTGCCACTAGAGTATGATGTCTTCACAGACCTAAACCTGTACTTAGTAATCGGTTTAGGGGCGGTGTCATTTCTGCTACTGATAACCATCTTGGTTATTATTGTGCTGAAGTGTCAAAAACCAAAGCCAAAGGCGATCAAGATCCCCCCAGCCAACAGAAACAGTGTGATCAGCAGGAACAGCATGATCAGCCAGAGGAGCTCCACCATCGCAGATTCCACCCTAATCTCCAGCGATGCCTACTGGTACAGTTTGTTCCTCGCAGAGACCAGGAAAGGCAAAGTGGTCGTGAGACAGCCGATAATTCCAAAAGGAGCTGGGTATTTTGTGTCCAGTATACCCAGAAGCATAGGGCCAAGTGAGACCACAGACTCCAGAGCATCCACACTGGAGGTATGTATAAATACAAAAGTAGCTGGGTGCTTACAGACAACACAGAGGGAACCAGAACACGTTGGTGAGACAACTTATTGGTTGTTATTTGTGATCAGGGACTTACTGTAGTATAAAAAGTTCTTACATGTCATGCTTTTTTCCCTGAAAAGGCTACAAACGTATTATTGTATTTACTTTGGCTTGCATCCACAGTAACTATGACAAAACATTTGTAGGCCTTTCAGGTAATAGTGGTTTAAATAAGTGCCTTTACTATTGAATGATTCCTACAATAGCATATATATTTTTTTATAGTTATACATAGATTTGAAATGGGTCACTCATGCAAAATTAGAAAGACAATTGTCTCATTAATCATTTTGCTTCATACACATGTGATTCGTTATTTTAAACAGAGGCACTTTGGGGCAACTACTGGTAAAAAGATTATTATGGCGTTATTTTTTAGTCAAAAGTTATGAGCGTGTAACACACGCTCACGAGCACATTATGTTATTTCACACGCGCAAAAATGAACCTTCAGCTGGCATGATAAAAGTACTCGCGCACAAATTCAACAACCGAGAGGTGTAGGTAGCTGCGAGCGAGCGCCTGGCTACTCTTACTCTGCTTGTACAGTGGAATCCTGCTCGCGCGCAGCGGCCTTTTGCTCGCGGTGTGGATTTCTGCTCACTCAGCTGATTTCTGCTCGCTCGAGTACATGACTTTTGACAATTTGGGGGCGGAAACCAAGGAGGGCACTGACCCTCTTATGATTGGTCACTTTCACACATGGACATCCTTGATTGACAGCTCTCATTACAGGAAGCACGGAGTCACAGTATCTGACGGAGTTCAGTCATTCAGTTAACACTGCACAGTGGACGGAATGGCGGCGACACCTGAAGATGTAGGCGTAAGTGATATTGATGATATGATGGGGGCTGTGTGTTTGACAGTGTTATAGCAATTTAATCTGAAATTTGTTGAGAATAAACTCATTAAATATTGAGAATAAAGTCGTTGTGTTTCGAGAAAAAACTCATTAAATATTGAGAAAAAAACTTGAAATACAACTTTATTCTCAATATTTAATGAGTTTATTCTCAACAAATTTCAGATTAAATTGCTATAACACTGTCAAACACACAGCCCCCATCATATCATCAATATCACTTACGCCTACATCTTCAGGTGTCGCCGCCATTCCGTCCACTGTGCAGTGTTAACTGAATGACTGAACTCCGTCAGATACTGTGACTCCGTGCTTCCTGTAATGAGAGCTGTCAATCAAGGATGTCCATGTGTGAAAGTGACCAATCATAAGAGGGTCAGTGCCCTCCTTGGTTTCCGCCCCCAAATTGTCAAAAGTCATGTACTCGAGCGAGCAGAAATCAGCTGAGCGAGCAGAAATCCACACCGCGAGCAAAAGGCCGCTGCGCGCGAGCAGGATTCCACTGTACAAGCAGAGTAAGAGTAGCCAGGCGCTCGCTCGCAGCTACCTACACCTCTCGGTTGTTGAATTTGTGCGCGAGTACTTTTATCATGCCAGCTGAAGGTTCATTTTTGCGCGTGTGAAATAACATAATGTGCTCGTGAGCGTGTGTTACACGCTCATAACTTTTGACTAAAAAATAACGCCATAGATTATCTCCAAGTTGACCTCATTGTGCACAGTTTTAACTTTCCAGTTGTGGATTCTACACAAAAACATAAGATGTGTTTATAGAATACAATGCAATGTTGAGGCAGTGGTTCTCAACCTTTTTATGTGTGAAGTTTTTATGTGAGGCCCCTTGTCATGTTTCAGATGTGTATAAGTTGTAACATTTTCCTTCTAAACATGTCAGATGGTTTGTTTAAATAACTGTTTAAGGCTTGAAAAGGTCAAATTATCTTTTGATTTATCTTGTGACCATGTGGAGGGGTCCTCCAGTAGGTTGGGACACACAGACTAAGACAAATACTTAACTACCCAACTGTATATAAAGCTCTTAATATACTGTCTATGATAAAATGTTGTTAAAAGTAGCTCCACCTCGACCAGCCACAACATTAAATACTACTGCACGTTGATGCATCAGTATTCAATGCAATAACTTCATATACAGTTTAATAGTGTCAGTTACAGATGCCACGTTTTCTGCAGAACAAGTACTTTTATTCTTGATACATTTAAGTACATTTTGCTGCTAATACTTTTGTACTTTTTTGGGATTTGAATGCAGGACTTTGATTTGTACTGAAGTAAATTTCCACCGTACATTTACTAAAGGGATCAAGGATCTGAGTACATTTTCCACCATTGTAACTCTCACACTTACTTTGAAATACTTTTAGGCTGACACCAAAGCTGTATTTTATAATGTCTGGCCTATGAGTATGGAATGTTGACTGGCTGACTCTGATGGCAGCCAGTCTGTATAGTCTCAAGTTCAGTTGAAATATGATGCAAATGAAAGCAAGTATAGGAAAAAATGTCATTGAGGTTGATGTCCAATATTTTTTGCATTGCACATATATATATATATATATATATATATATATATATATATATATATATATATATATATATATATCATGTCATGCTGATGTTCATTATCAGCGTATTTCTAGCACAAACCATCTTACACTTTCATTGCATAATTAGGCCAAACAAATGCCCCCCAAACTGAACATGTGCCACTGTTCGATGTCTTATGTACTATGTAGGTCATTGATTGCAGATGCATAACACACAATCAGAGCATAACTAGTGGGTGTAAGTGGGGGAGTACTTCAAAGAAGCCCAGACATGGAGGGGTTCTCTACAAGGACAAGAGATATCGCTGTACTGAGATGCATCATGCTCGGGGGGGGGGGGGGGGGGGGGGCATCTACACACAGCAGACTGTACTCAATGTAGAACCGCTGAAACAGTTCCAGATTGCTAAACTGAAACAAGTTATCCACTGAAAGATTAAACAACATGAATATGCATAAATGCACAGGTGCATATGGAGTAGGGCTGCACAATATGATATGATCATTTTTTTATCGTCATCGCAATATCAACTGCCGCAATATACATATGGCGTAACGCTGCGACATATGGCAATAGACACGCAGATATTTTTTGTGTTAGTTAAAAAGAAAATATCAGCAGAAAACTACATTTTAAAATGTAACTGTCATTCTTTTGAAGTGGTGCCTTTTTATATTCAACTCAATCTTCAATTTGTTTAATAAAAGAATGTTGGTAATGATTTTCCTTTTTAAATTCAACAAGCAATTTGTTGTATTTTAGCAGAATACTGAAAGCCGCGGAAATGCAGAACTGATGTCTCATATTTCCCTCATATCGTGCAGCCCTAAGGTGGAGAGAGAGAGAGAGAGAGAGAGAGAGAGAGAGAGAGAGAGAGAGAGAGAGAGATTTGTGTATGTGTATGTATTGCAAGTGTGAGTGTCTGAGTTTCACATGTAGCACTGAACTTGTCTCTTTTTTCTGTTCTTAAGTACTCAAAATGAAAGGAAGTCCATTCTACAACTGGAGGTATGCTGGTTGCTAACTACAATCTGTAGAGCCACTGTAATTGTTTAGACACGTTCTATCCTTCCCTATTTGGTATACATTCTTGGTTTGGCTCGAACATCTGGTTTGATAAACTGTCACAGTTCCCAATGCAAATATTTGGTCCGTTGGTCAACATATTTTCCTTATTAAATAGAGCACAATATATCCATTTGTCCCCGGTCAGACTCTGTCTCTCACAAATACAAACACTCTGTTCCAGTGCAATGCTATTGTGAGCAATTGGACAGTTTCTCAAGTGCGAAAAGAGCTTACTGAGAGCTGAGATTAGAATAAAATTGGCTGCTGGTCAGACCTGTGTTGTGCACATCTGGCTAGCTTGGCGGCGATTCAGGACAAAGTGATTGCACAGATATATATAAAAAAAAAGCATCAGGGAATGATTTGTCCCAAATAATTTTTCAGCATGTAACATACCTGAGAGCACAGACTGTATCAACTATCTCCACATCCTTGCACATGAGCTATGTTTCATGGAGAATAGTTGGCATGTTTCAAATAGTTGTAAAATTGGCCCACCAAACACCAAATAGCACATTGTGATGCCTGCTTGTGCATGCTTTAATAACACCCCTATTATAGTTAATGGCTTTGTCATATTTCATTTTAGCTGTGTAAGTTTGATTTCGATGGATGATTTGGTGAAACTTCTAAATCCTCAACAACACTGATTTGAAAGAAAAAAAAATGAAATATAGAAACAAGTTATTGATTTACCCCTGATTTGAAATGTCCCTGAAACCCATTGACATGTCAATGATGGTGGCAGTAACCAGTCACAATCCACTGTTGCATGAGTGAGGACTTTCTATAAGTTTATATCGAGGTTGACTTTCTGTGATTTCTAATTCTATGTTCTGTCTCTTAGCAGGAACCCAGAAGAGAACTGCCATGATATAATCATCTCTTCATGGGAGTCTCTGGCTGAAATTCCTCTCTGTGACTCACAAAGAAGATGTAAAACAACTGTCCTCCCTCAGTCCCTGTGCTCCAACTTGCTCTTTCTCTCTAGCTCCTCCAATCCCCCATACAAACATCAACCACGAATCACCTCAGCTTTCTACCTTCTCTTTTAAGCATGGATCTGCATGATTCTACAACATGTTTAAAATATTTGGACATAGAATTGAAATCATTTATGGCAGGATATTTGGAGATTTCTAGAGTTGCCTCATGTAGTAAATCATTCGCTCCTTAACACTTTGAAACTCCTCAGTCGACAAATTTGCCTTCTCTCCAGGGTTCACGCTGTGTGCTGTAGTCCTAGAAACCATCAGTAGCTCAACATACTGTACGTAAGTCGCCATCATGCAACCTTTTCTAAGCAAGAGTTTAAAAAACGCCTATTCACAAATACACATATGATCAGGGTGAATATGATTCTTCCACAAATCTGGTAAGTACTGAACTGTAGCTGTCACTGATTCAGCCTTTGCACTTGGTGTTTATCTTTTTTGAATAATAATTTCTACTGTATTATGAGTCTTACTGTTCAGCAAGGGTCACACTATCAACTAGTAACTTGCCGATAAAATCTGATTTTAGATTTTTTTTTTAACGTTTGTTGTACTCAACAGTGATGATTGTGTGAAAAGGACAAAAAAAAGAATGAAAGAAAAGACAACTGCAAAACGGAGAAAAATAACAGGAGATACATTGTTTCTCTTTTTAATTGATTGTAGATAGATTCAATAGAAATTACAATGAAGTCAGAGAAGCAAAAATACTTTTAACACCGTCACTAACATCAGGTGTACAGTTTATATTTTACAGACATCTGTGCTGTTGTATTTGACGGGGCACACCGTTATCTGGCTGTATTGGGGAGAATCACACTGCAATATTGGATTTCCTGAACCGTGTTCAAAATCTAGCATACACTGTTTCAGCCTGTCTCCTCTTGATGGGGCGAGTGAGCGAGGGTGCATGTGGGAGGTGTGTTCCCACATCACATTTTCATATCACCAAATGGGGGTGGGGCCACAGTGGGCAGTATGTAAAACATTCAAACATGATGAACAATATTTTTTAAAATGTCAATTCCACTTTCTTCGCAAACAAGATTTTGCTTTTCACAATTATAAGCTAGTAATGTCCCGATCTAATTCCAGTGATAAAGCTGGCAATACAAATATGAACTGCATTCATTCATTGGACAGTGCAAATCACATTAATCGATAAAAAAATACAATTACGGTGGAAATAAAAAAAAAAGATCTTTTGTATTGATAAATACTCTGTTTATTGAAAAGAGTAAGAATATTAAAATGTATTAGTCTTTGCCATGGTACAAGGGAATATAAAGTCCAGGCAAGGTATTGTTTTATGAATATCCATGTTTTTATAGATATTTTATGTAACTTTTAATGCTGCTTTTGTGAGCTTCTTCAAGGGCATTTTGTGTTGCATATTTGTAGTTTGGTGCATACAGTATGATGTTGTTTTAATAGTTATATATAAGTTACAATTGAGTACTTTTCTTGACCTCAAAGGATGCGCTGTTGCACTACTGTAAAGCCCAGGACTTTCATCTCTCAGAAACAAGGAGCTCATAAGGACCACTTGTTAGGGTGCTAAATGATAGAATCTAATTGGGTGAGGTTAGGATATGGGAATGGGGAAAAGGAGAACATAGTGTAGTGATTATAGTTGCAGTATTCTAGTGCTGGCTCTGCCAAGTAAAAACAGCCGAACACATAGATGGTGCATAAGAAGTATTAAGCAGATGACAGCACTTTGAAATATGCACCAGATATAAATGTGATCGCAGCACTCACTCAGTAATGCAGTAAAAATACAATATTTATAGAAGTATCGAGCTACATATTCTGAGTCAGTGAAATCTAACCTCTTGCTCTTCCTCTCCTACTGTTGCCTGGGGTTGGTGGTACACCAGGATTTTTCCAGACATAAACACAGCTGGCTGCCTGTCTGTCAGACTGAAGATGTCGCATAATGAGGGATCTCTTGCTGTGGAGTACATGTTATGTGTGCAATCAATGCCTGCACCGTTTGATTCCAACAGTGTTTAAAGAATCAATGAATTGCACATGTGATGAGCTCCTTGCGTGCCTTCTGCATTGTAAAAGATATACAGTATGTGACTGTTGACGAATGAAATAACGGCATGTCATACAATATTACAAATTACAGTTACAGTACCCCAATTAATAAAATACCTTGATAGCTAAGGCGTTGTTGTTGATAGGGGCTCAGTCTTTTGGTTTCAGAGCGAATGTTCTACTGAGAACCGGTAAATGCATTTACTGTAAATCGAACTGCTTTATACTTTGTTTTTATACAGTAGACTTTTTTGATATCTTCTGTATTCACTGTGATCAAATTGCACAGGAGGTGCTTGTGCTTGGTATAGTATTAGTGTGTTATTTCTCATGTGTGGACACAGCTCAGTTTTTCCTCTGCTAATTTGCCAGATTGTCAGATTGTACAGTATGCTTCGAGAGTTGCATCAAACCTGATCTAGTTCCATCTCACTCAGCGGATCAAATACAGAATGGGAGAGAATGGTATTGCTTTATTTACAAGTCTAGTTAATTGTCGAGTTTTGATGTTGCTTATTTGGCTTAAATGTTCTGCCTGATCATGCTAGTTTGAATAAAGCTTTTTAATCTGTCTTTCTGTTGTGTCTGTGATGAAAAATGAAGCGGAGTTATCAAAAATGACTTCTGCAATGTGACACACTTGCTTTATTTCTCTCTCTCTGTCTCTCCCCCCCACTCTACCTCTGCCCCCCCTCTCTCTTTCTCTCTCTCTCTGTATTTCTCTCTCTTCCCCTGCTCCCTCTCTCTCGTTCTCTCCCTCTTTCTGAAATTCCCTTGCATACACACATTTTGACCCAGTTTCTCTGTATAACGCTCTGTACTAATTCTTGGAAATTGAAACCAAATAAAGGAGATGTGCCTGCAGTTCAAATTGCAGAAGCGGAGAAATAATAGCTTTGTCAGGATTAGTAAAAGCTTAGAGACAAATTGCATAGTCTGCTCTTCACTGTGACCACACATGGCTTTCAGTCTGCAGTCCTACAGGACACTGATGTATGAGGGACCCATGAATGTGTTTGATCTGAAGCAATTCCCATTATAATTATGGGCATCAGGTCTGTCTATTTTGGCAATATTATTATTATAATTGCTACAAAGACTTGTACTGCTAAAGTGTCAATTAAATGTCCATCCGACTTTTTGCATTCAGTATTATGATATGTTTTCACAACAGTCCAGATAGAATAACATAGTTAAATGAGAAATGGTATAGAGATGTCATCAGCTAAATTTGGAACATATAAATCAAAATAGTTTTATCGTATGTTGGATAGGGGGTGAACCAAAGGATATCACTCATCACACCAGCACTTTGCAACACCGGCACTACTATATTAAAGGCCTTGAGGTCTGCTGGTTACTTGTGCTTTAAAAGATTAGAAGTAGGTCGAAAGAAATAAAGTAGTGCACCCGTGGCTGCATTCATGTATGCTGAGTATTGCTGTTATACTAGCTATCTCCCCAGTGGTCTACGTTTTCAGTACTGAAAGTGTTGTGCAACCCAGCTGTGATAAACCAGGACACTGGGGTGTAAACTACTACTTTTCATTACAGTTAACTTGAAGGTAAATTTGGACTTTTTTTCTTTTGCTTTTTTTTCATTTCACACACTCATTTTAGTTATTTCTTGATTCAGTATCATAGGTAAGAACAGTATGTAGGGCAGCTGTGAAGAGACATGTCTGACATGTCTGATTTGTGCAGCAATTGTATGGATGATGTGACATTCAATAGCAATTCAGTTTGGTTATGTAAGGTTGACTCATGCGCTGGTTGTTCTAACACAACAAACTTCGAGCTAGCAAGCTACTTGCTGAAAATGGCAAGTTTTTAATTAAATTTGGATCGTGCAAGAAGGCAGGCCTGCTTGGTTATTTCTGTAAATGATTGTAAATATTTAAAAAGAACATATTCACTGCATTAACTGTCTAACTGGGATGTTTTAGGAACGATTGGCTATGGACAAAGTACACACGGCTATACACTGGTAATTGCAAATTACGTTTAACCATGTAGATAGCTAATTTAAAAAGTCACGTTACTGTATTGTGTGAACAGTTAACTTTAACATTTTCTTTCCGGGATGCAAATGTTCCACCAGAACAAGTTCCTTCCAGAGGCTATTTTGCCGAGCCACCGTTGCTGCGTCCGGAGCTGAGCGCCGCCCAAGATGATTGCGATTGGTTTAAAGAAATACAAACAACCCAGAGAGTTTTTTTTTACTATCCCAGAATGTATCTGTGGTGTAGCCAGACCTTACTCCACGGCGCTGTGGAGTGAGGACTGGCAATGCGAGACTAGCCCTATGATGGACTAGTGACCTTCAAAAAATCTAATCTTGACATGACCCTGAACTGTGCATGTTGTTAATATTGTCTTTCTATGTATTTTAGAGGCGGAAGGGATTTTGGAGTTTACTGACCACTCATTTGTTTTTGTTAATGTAGCCTTTGCGTGTAGCCACAGTGCACTTATAAACTTTACATCAATCACAGAAAAGTAGCCACACTGAAAAAGCTTCTCTCCACAACAAAATAGTACAAGCTCTATCAAATGATTTGTGGTCTTGAAAAGGCATGCAATTAAGCTCCCCATTATACATCGTCAGGATTTCTTTGTACAGTGCTACAGTGCCTCCATTTCCAGTCTTTGGGCGTCATCATAAATCACTATAAAATCTGCCTCCTTCACAATCAGAGAACTGCTTTTGTCTGCACAGAGATAGACTAGTAAAGAGCAGCGTATTGATCCAGTAAGTGTGTTTTCTGTCTATATCTGTCTGTTTCACCATTGAGTACTGGATTACAGTATTAAAAATGGAGATTTTAAGAGAATGGTGAAAGCTGCTTAAGCATATTTTAACCAGAGTATATGGATTTGCTCAATCCTGTCTAGATTTGGTAACTATAAAAGTCATTTTTTTTTAAAATCAGTATAATGTATGTATTTGCATTAACAGACTTTCCGATATGAATCTTGAACTTTAAACTAGTCTCCGTTTATATGAATTTATGTAATATTGGTTTGGTTCTTAATTTTAGGATTTGGAGGCAAATTCTCTGCTTAAGGCTGTAAGGCAACAGTTAATTCAAGCTTTGGCATGCAGCGGCATTTCAGCAGAGGGTGTTCTCTAGTGCCCTCTGTCTGAACTTTTAGGCCTGGAGTATGTGGCGGAAGGGAGGGTATAACAGGGTGTGTTATACTGTGTGAGAAAAGGATTTGGGTACTATCATAATCACTGCAAAGCAGCTGTTATTACACTTGTCATTTAATGTGATAGATTCCAAAGCTTTGACATCATTAGGTCATGTCAGAGCAACTTTGCCAGCTAGACAAGTTTATCAGTGTAACCGTCTACACATGTACAAGTCATTTTAGTTACAAAGCACACTCAAAATGTCTCCAGATAACAGTAACAGTGGTTATGTTACAAGCGTTGTTAAATAACAAGTCTCCACCTGACCTGCATCATGGACTGTCAGTCATGACTAAGACCACTCCCCTCCCAAGGTTATATAACTCCGCCCGTTGGGCCTGGGACTCTCTTTTCCTTCCAAACCACACCAGGCAGAACAAAGAGACAGTGATGCGAGTTTAATGGACTTTTCTTATCATCCTTCTATTAGGGTCACATTACATGTTTCGTCTGACAGTTAAATTGATTGTTGTGTTTATGCTAGATTCCAGAGTGCAATGATGTTAATTAAGGAGGACATTAAGTGCAGATTGTGAATAAATTCATGATTTAAGTCAAGAGGAGTTTAACCTAATTTATTATTGATTGCTTGTTTTTTGAGATCTCTAACATTTTCTTTTAAATTGTACTTTGTTTAGACAAAATCATCCACCAACCATCAGCAAAGTGTAAACCATTTCACTGCATTGACACCAATGCAAAATAAAATGTTGGAACGGCACCACTGGATCCTGTGTTCAAATGTGCACACCACATCAGATGTTCAGTGAGCCAACGCCATCATAACAATATAGTTTTTTCAAGCTTCTTCTAGATATCTTCATGAGTTTTGGACAAAAGTAGCCCATGCTACTGTATCAATTCATCTTCACTTCCACTACCAATCGTGAGTGTTGCAAGTACAATTGCAACAATATCAGTCAAAGTGTGAATGCTGTGGGTGCTTGACCCATTTGTATGAGTGAGTCAGATCAGCAGAGAAGATACCCTGGCTGGAGCCCAAGCACAATGGGGCCGTGATTCTTAACACCTAGAGCCTCTGTTTCCACCACAGCTGGAAGGATAAAGTGAAGAGGTCTTAAGCATGTGTCCAGTCCTGTGCTGCTCGAGCAGAAGTCAGAGGGACAATTGATGTGTCATTTGTTTTATTTTGTGTGTGCTGCATGGAAAGATAAAGCAGTTGATGCATCGCCGCAAAAATGGATTTGAACAGGTTGTCACTCTGATTTAGAAAACGCACACTGGACAAGACAGGGATACAAATCTATTACTGCATGTGCAAAGTCTGTGATTTTATACACTAGATCTCCACAGACAACATCTGTCTTGTTGCCTTTATACTACACCAGTTAGATTTTGTTTTTGATGAGTGAAACTGCTGTAGATTAGAGGTAATTTGTCTTCCATCATTGACATATTTATAAATAGAAGTGTATACATGAATAAGGAACAGGCTTCACATTTACTGGAGAACCAGGGAAGGAAGTAGTCTATGCTGATCTGGTGGCCGGGCTGATGGAGTACTATGAGGGAGTTAAGTGCAGGGAGATTTAGGCTCCATCTTGAGTGACGCCTGTGGCAGTTCATTTTTAATGTGTGACTGCCCTTGCCAAGGGGTCACTGCTGCACTAGATTCTCATTCTCGGTTGCTGGTTTTTGATGATGCATGTAAGCTGGAATCCAGCACAAATACTTTATATTTTTTCAATGTCTGTCTAAACATTTACAGAAAGAATGAACATAAAAACTAAAAAGAAAAACGGCGTTGTTTATTTGTAAACTTGAAATTGAATAGACAATTGGTATCACATGTGATGGACAGAAGGACAGACAGAGACAGACTTGTTCGCAGGGGCGGTCTAGAGAGGGGCCCCGGAGTGGCACTCGCCCCTCCTGAAATATGATTGCCCCCTCCCTGGTACCCCTCGAATCCATTGGGTGCTGTTAATCTGACTAACTTGATTTTCATTGGATCAGACTACTATCAGTTTGCTGTCTGTTCTGCCAATCACTGCCTTTTTCATTTGGTGAATGGATACATACTTTAAACACACATTGTATGGCAACTTTGTACTTTGTTCAAATTTTAAGGCCACTTTAAAAGTATATCAAACACGCTGTAGAGCACTGTAGAGCGCTGTAGAGCACTTGTTGCCTTTACGTAGAAAGGAGCCAGTTGAGGTGGTTTGGGAATCTGGTAAGGATGCCCCCTGGGAGGTGTTCCAGGCACGTCCAGCTGGGAGGAGGCCTCGGGGAAGACCCAGGACTAGGTGGAAAGATTACATCTCCAACCTGGCCTGGGAACGCCTCGGGATTCCCCCAGTCGGAGCTGGTTAATGTGGCTCGGGAAAGGGAAGTTTGGGGTCCCCTGCTGGAGCAGCTGCCCCCGCGACCCGACCCCGGATAAGCGGACGAAGATGGATGGATGGATGTATTGCACTTCATTTTTATAGAGTTCTGTGGAAAAAAAATCTTCCCAGCCCTTGTCACATGACCAGTTAATATTTCCATGATGACTATCCAAGTTTTTGCCTTAAGAAAATAGAAAATGACAACTTGTATTGTAATTGGATACAATAAAAACAATTGAAATTAATGATGAATGTGTTTTGTTAATGAAATTAGATTGTGTTGTTCTATCCTACCCAATATTTCCTATATTTCTTAGCAAATTTGCTATGCTGTATTTTGATAAAATCCCCTGGGCCCCCCCTGACTGAGTTTTGCCCCTCCTGTGCCACCCCACTTAAAAAATCCTGGAATCGCCCCTGCTTGCTTGTGGACACTGCAGCTGTCTCATCAATCACAACTCCATCCTGCTGCCCAATAACTCTTATTAAAATACATATTTGAATAAAGAATGTAAATTGCAGAGGGATATCATAGTGTTTTCTTCTTTGGTATACCTAACGAGGCTTCCATAGACTTTTCATTGTCTTGGCATGTGAATAAGCACGGTTTTGTGTGGGGACAACACATCAAATTTAAAATGTTAATCACAGCTGGCACTGAAACATTCATCAAATTGCTGTTGCTATGGAAACACAGTTTTGAGTCTTATGCAACAAATTCAAAATGGTTCCTAACCAGGCAGGTGAACAATCGGAAATGCATATTTGAATGGGAATGCATATTCTGTCAATTCAAAACCCAAATGTAACTCGTCTTTTGCACATCTATTTTACAGTCAGTGTGCGATGGATAATTTTCACAGTCAAGCTGAAACACTAGGACTGACTTTTTCCCAAACTTAAGTATGCACTTGCATATTCTTTTATATAATTTACCCTCATTAATGAGTTTTTCCTGTTTTGCCGATATTTACATATTAGGTACTTTTTTTTTTCAAATTTGGCATGTATTGTAGGATGTGTTTTTAGTGAAGCATTTTTACAACAATTCTTTTTATTATATCAACACAATAGTGCTCCAGCTGACTGCATAGATTATTGAATAGAGCCATAATGGCTCTCCTCCATTAGATGTATTCACCCAGTAATCTATTCTGCTCAAGGCTATCAGGACAGCCTTGCCCTGCCAGCTGTTATGACCGACTTTACTTGTCTGTTTTGGATGGATTTCCCAGACTCCCTTAGATTCAGCAAAAATAATGTAGCTTCACTCTCACAGTGAAATTGTGGAAATTATTCGTTAGTGGTTTTGTTGCTTATACCAAGACATAGGGTACAGCTACTGTCCCTTGTTACTCAACTAAAAAGCTATGTGTGTTCCACATTCAGTGGCGTGCTTCCAGTTTCCTTTTTGGTACACGAAGCAATGGCTACTAATTCAGTCACTGCCTGATTGTTGTTATCTCTAGGCTCTACCCCAAATTTTACACAAGGGAGCCATGGTCACTGACCTAGCAATCCCTGTTTAGTCTCATGATTTATGACTCACTTGCTCCTTCGATGTGTTTTCATAACAATTTTCCAAAACTCTTATGTAGCAACCCGGGTATATTTAATGGAAAGCCTGAAAAATAAAAAAGGTAATGCCAACATTCACACATCTTAATGCATTCTTTTCAATTTTGACTGTCATTCATGGAGAGCTGTTAGAAGGCAAAGACCATGATGATCTTTATACCCATGGTGTTGAAATTGTACTCTACTTGAAGATACGTTCATACAAATACTATCTAGATTTCTTTTACAACTCTTTGTGGGTGATCCAGTAACATTGTTTGCCATGCCATTGTTTGCCAACTGCATTCACATGTAAATTTACTCATCCAACTAATACAGCCAGATATAGTTTACATTTGAATGTAAGTAAACAGGACTTGTGATGCAAATGACCACAGCTTCTGGCTTTGACATAAGTAAATAACTAATTATCTTAATTAATGTTGGAGTAGGCCATACATCTTCACTAGATCCATCTTAATTGGATTATGAGTTTAACTGAATTATAATGTTACATCCAAAGACCCAAACCAGGTCAAATGCATATAAAGCCAGTAATTATACAACTGTGCCCATATTAATCCAGATGCAGAGTGTTTTGTTGTGGCTAAATACAGTAATGCCTTCAATCTGTCACCTCACCCAGTCTGAGCCGGAGGAACTGTCCCTGGTGAAGAAGTGATTATTTGGCTGATGCTTGCTTTGCTAAACCTCCTGGTTTGTGTATGCATGAATACTTAACAGTTGAGAAATATCGCCAAACAGAGAACTTTAATTACTTTTAATTAAATTTAGGTTTGTATTCGTAAGCAATAACAGCTTCCATCAAAACCATGCAACCAGTACCCAGAAACTATCTCGAGTTCCACTCTAAGATGTTTGTTGGGTAGTTGGGTAGCAATAGTATGTGGTTTAGATTCTCATGTCCATCAAACTAGTTAGTGCACCAAGAGCCTGCGGATAACAACATCTTTGAGAACTCCACTACCATTAATGTTTCAGTAGATATAATGCATCAGAACTGCTTTTTATTTAGTTTGTTTTACCTTCTCACTCCGGGGTTAATTGGACATTAACCATGTTGTAAAATAGTACCCTGGACCACAACCGAGTAATGACAATGTTGCATGTGTTCTATGGGAAAGCCCCATTTGTGTTTAATTCATCATAAATCAACATCTGTGCAGATATTCAATACCTCACCCATTTTTCCATTGATACAACGTTGATACCTAAAAACTAAAAGATTTAAAATTGATAACAAAGGACTAAAACAATCTATTTAGGCAACAATAAACTATGTTAAAAACATCTGGTAAAGGGATAAAACCCAGGCACTGTGTCCAACTGTCCACTAGGAGCTACTGGCCAGGGTGAGGGTCACACTCCACCAAGCCTGGAGTAATTTAGGGGAAAAAGAGAAACCCACTCAAAAAAAAAGAAACAAATTGTGTACATTACACAAACACACAAAACTGTAAGATAAGAAGGTGCACGATGCAAAAACCCATGGACAACTTAAATCTTAAAATTCACCTGGGAGTAAATGCAAACTCTGGCACAACATCAATGTAAACACTTGCTTGTGTATCCCTTATTTTATGATTCCTTGAGTTTTGACGACAAACTGTAGGCTCAGAAAGCAAATTCCTAGAAGTTCTGCTAAAAAATAAATGAAAAGGGAAATTCATTGCATTTCGTGAGAAGAGGAAATATAAGTGTAAACAGAAAACACTTCTAGTTGTAGGCTGGGTCTTATTATGACAAAAGCAAATAGCCCAATCCTGCATCATGTATGTTGATTAATACAGCTTTGTATTTATTAATTTCCAATTAGACTGTATTGAGCATGTGTATCAGCCTTTTTGTTTCCATGTCCATATATAACCCTATATCATGTTTCTCTTCGGGATATCTTCTATAGCTTCTGCTTTATGGGGGGCCACCGGGCATCTTAAATACGATTATGTGACCTGACAGTCTGAGGTCTACCACTGACAGTGATCCATGTGGAGAGAAGGTTGTGATTGTCAGTTCAATGCTTTCCGTCTGCTGCGCCTTGCCCAAATGCTCGCCATGCGGTAAGGCTGCGCCTCAGAATCGCTACCGGCAAATAAAGCATCCTTATGACTCCGGTACAGACAAAGGACGACAAACATAAGCCAGTCCCCAGACATGTGTCCCTGTATGTGACCACGCTTTTGCTTATAGTTTCAATTCTAGGGGAAGGGGTGGTACTACATATTCTACAGAATAGTCACCGTCCTTTTGATCAACAGTGAGTCTAGACTCATTTAACACCGGTAAATGAAATGGTATAGCTACATCTTCGGGTTGCATTTCTAATTGTCGCTATAGATGTTTCAGCCATGTGTTGCATAGCAATGTTGATTTATGGAATGAATGAATGGTGTGTCGCTGAATAAATACAGTATTGATATGGCTGTTTTGTGTGGCCGCCATTCTTAATTCTGGGGGGGGCTTTAATGTCGCTCCCAGACCCTACAACCGACATCGCAATGGAGGGATGAGAGGAGAGAAATGGGTGGGGAGGGAGGAGGGGAGTTGCGCCACAGTTAAGAGGAGAGCTCGAGCTAGAATCTGAGAGCGCGCTAGGGTGGGATAGTGTCCTTCCAAGGTCAAGCCCGCTACATTCAGTTACATGACTTCCGGTTACCGTTTTCAAAATAAGTCCCCCATAAATAAACATGCAGACTGTGCTGCTAAAATGTCGATAAAACACATACACGCAGGTATTGTTCATGGCAGTATAAACGAAATGCGGGATTTATACAGCAAAAGTATGTATTTGGTCATAATTCATAATGGCAAAACAGTTGCAGAAACCAGGAGTTATGATTTGATTCAACGCTTAAAAAGCTATGAAATCAAAGCCCTTTATTTCAGCACTTCGGCCTCTCCGTGTTTGGGCTTCTCAGACACGTTTCTCCTTTTTTACCCCTCTAGTAGAGCTAACTGAGCAAAAAGTGACACTTTTTAATAATTTTACTTTGATAGAAACAGGCATCTTTTCCGGTTATATTTGGGGCGAATTTCGACAGCCTTGACGGATCTCACAGCTCCAGCGGCGGGGAAACACACCCGTCAGCAGCGCGCATTGGAGACAAAAAAAGCGCATCACGGACAAAGGAAATATGGGTGCGCTGGAGAGGATTCACCTCAGCCGGGTAGCACAATGGATGAGCCGCTTGTGTTTCATTCACCGGGAGACCAATTAGCCCACCTTAATGAGGTGCTGGGATGCAAGATACTGCAAGCTAAAAAGGCGGAAGGCTGCGTTTAATCCGTCTGCGGATCCTATGAGCTTGCAATGGCTGTGGCGGGGATATGCAACTGGATAGGGAATAATGTGCCTTTTTATTTTGTGATATTTTCCTTATTTTGTGGCCTTTCGTTTGGACAATTGCGATATTCTATTACGGAAGAACTAGAAAATGGGGCACTGGTCGGTGATCTGGCGAATGACTTGGGGCTGGATATTCGAAAGCTCGCCACCCGAAAAATCAAGGTAACCTCCAACAGTGGCAAACGCTATGTGATTGTCAACCCCAAAAATGGGAAATTACTTGTCAATGAAAGGATCGACAGGGAGGCACTGTGTGATTTATCCAACACCTGCCTCATTAATTTGGAGGTGCTGGTCGAAAACCCCACTGAGGTGCACCATGTCGAGGTGGAGATTGTGGATGCCAATGATAATGCGCCGCAGTTCCTCACAGAAGAGTATCAACTGGAAATCACAGAATCTGCTTTACCAGGGTCTCGTTACCCAATTGAAAACGCTCAAGACCCAGACATTGGGTCCAATTCAGTTCGTATGTATCAGCTTAGCACAAACGACCATTTCGCGCTAGTATCTAACAAGCCCTCGCTAAATACAAAGCACATCGAGCTTGTGCTCAAAAAGCCAGTTGATCGCGAACAGACGCCTTACCACCAATTAATTCTAAGTGCTGTGGATGGTGGGACGCCAGAGAAAACAGGCACGGCCAAAATAAATGTCCGGGTCCTGGACTCAAATGACAACGTCCCCACGTTCGACAGCTCAGTGTACAAGGTGAAACTGTTAGAGAATTCGCCCAAAGACACCCTGGTAATTAAACTGAATGCAACTGATCTGGATGAGGGCACAAATGGAGAGGTGTATTACTCTTTCAGCAACTACACGCCTGAGAGAGTGAGGCAGATGTTCAGCATGAACACTAACACGGGAGAAATAAGAGTGAGGAGGAATGTTGACTATGAAGAGACCAACTCCTATGAGATGTACATCCAGGCGATGGACAAAGGCCCTGGGGCCGTCGCAGCACACTGCAAGGTAGTGGTAGAGGTGGTGGATGTCAATGACAACGTCCCTCAGATAGTGTTGTCATCTCTGTCTAGCCCCGTGAGGGAGGATGCCCGTGCAGACACAGTCGTGGCCCTCATTAGTGTTACTGACGGAGACTCTGGTGCTAACAAGCAGGTGAGCTTAGAAATCCCAGCAGGCCTTCCATTCAAGATCAAGTCATTCAGAAATTACTACACTCTGGTTACCTCAGCCTTCTTAGACCGCGAGACCACTGATGCCTACAATGTCACTCTGAGTGCCACAGATGGAGGACACCCTCCCCTTTCCTCCCAGAAGACCATACAGGTGGATGTGGCTGATGTTAATGACAACCCACCGCGATTTGAACAGACTTCATATACGGTCTATGTGGCTGAGAACAATGCCCCTGGGGCCTCTTTGTGTACTGTGAAAGCTCAAGACGCAGACATCAAAGAGAACGCACGCATCACCTACACAGTGCTCAACGACAACAACCATGGCATCCCTGTCACCTCGTATGTGTCTGTGAAGGCCGATACAGGAGAGGCTTATGCCCTGCGAGCCTTTGACTATGAGTCACTGAGAGAGTTTCACTTCCAGGTCAAAGCCCAAGATGGGGGCATTCCTCCACTCAGTCGTGTCGCCACGGTCTACATCTACATAATGGATCAGAATGACCATGCACCACTGATAGTCAAACCTCCCGGCAATGGCACTCGCTCCTTGGAAACGGTACAAAAGAACGCAGAGCCTGGTGCCATGGTGACCAAAGTGGTGGCATATGATGCAGACGCTGGTCCAAATGCCTGGCTGGTGTACGTGCTGGAGACGGCCACTGACCTGGACTTGTTCAAGGTGCACGAACACACCGGTGAGATCAGGACCACTCGGAGGATCCTGGAGGACAACTCCACCTCCTTTGCTCTAACCGTTGTCGTGAAGGACCATGGGCAGCCTGCGCTTTCCTCCACCGCCACCATCAATGTGGCTGTCATGGAGGTGCCACCCAAAGTGGCTCCTGACCCCAAGAGGATCATCCGACCTCATAGCACACTGCTTTTCTCCAACGTGACCCTCTACTTGATCGTTGCTTTGAGTGCCACCACCTTTGTTTTCCTAGTCACTGTGGTGGTGCTGGCCATCGTCCGCTGCCATGCCTACTGCACCCAGCCTGGGTCCTGCTCCCCTTGCTGTGTGTCACAGAAGCCCCCTCCGGATGGTGGGAACAGCAGTGTAAGTGCAGGTGGGGGAGGCGGTGGTGGAGGACCCGGGGCACAGCCTAATAACAACGTGGTGCTTCGGAGAGACCTTAAAGTGGAGCCTCACTACATCGAAGTGCGTGGGAATGGCTCCCTCACAAAGACTTACTGCTACAAGACCTGCCTGACAGCCACCTCTGGCAGTGACACTTTCATGTTCTACAACACAGGACGTCCAATCAGTGGCACCTGGGGAAGCGGTGCCGACCGCTTCTTCACGAGTGGAAGTGGATTTGTACGCAGACTGAGTATGCCTGATGCCTCGATGCAACTCTGCCCAGAGGTGTGTCATTCATTTTTTTATGTGTACCTTTGTCCGCATAACTAGAAGGACGTGAATGTTTAAATATTATTGGCTTTAATGCCATTTTATTTAGCTCCAAACAATGTAAGACCCTTTTAAGTACATATGTAACAGCATGCATTGTCCCAATTTTTGTCAGTATTGTATTGCAGCAGGGGGGTGATATTCCTATATGTCAAGTTTGATCCCCCTCCTGCAATGAATTCAATCCTTGCCAGCATCATTCTCTTTGTTCAGTTCCAACTTGTACTGTGCTGTCGCTTAGCTCAGCCCAGCTCAGCACTCACACTGCATTAGTGTCAGGCCTGATGCTTTTTTCAGGGCCCTGTGTTATTTCTGATGATTCAGAGATTTGTGTTTCAGTTTGACATTGTCATCACATCTACACTAAGAACAGGTCATGTAGTCTTCACTACTGGCTCATTCTCTGTGCAAGTGGGTTTGACTTGTGTGTGTGGGTGGCTATGTGTGTGTGAGTAAAACTGTTACACAGAAGCAGTTGGAGTTAGTTGACTTGGAAAAAAAGGGCTGGCAGGATTAGCTGTTGTTGCCTCTGTCTATGTAAAACATATGTATTTACCTCTTTTAGTTTCATGGTCTTAAAGGCTGCATTACACTTCAATGATACAATTCTCTGAGCCACAACTATTCTAGATGAGCGAAACAGTGAATTCCTTTTCCTACCACTGTATCAACAATCCTGATTTACTTGAAATATTGCAGAAACACACCTAGAATACTAGTAATATAGATGTAACAATTCAAAAATCCTGCATACCTGCTTTCCTAGACATATATGCACCATTTGTGTAGCCCTTAAATGTTGAAATGTTCACGACTATTTAAAGAGTCCAGTTTTGACTCTTGCAGAGATTTCTGTGTAAATAAATTCTACTCTAATGTTGAGAGACGTGTTAGCGAAATTGGTGCTTCAAATATTGGAATATATAATTGCTAATGTTGTTGAGGCAAATGCTCCTATAGGTTATCTCTGAATGCATTATCTTTATGATCAGGTGCCAGCCACTGGTACATTAGTTATAAGAAAGTCTCTTACCAAGACAAGTGTAGCAGTGTAAATTAAATTAACCTCCAGCCTCTGTTCCCCAGCCCTGCAAATTAGATTTCTCAAAGAGGCTGGGTCTCGCAGTAGAAAATACTCCCCTCTGAATTAAACTGCGAACAAAATATGCCATCTTTATCTGGGACACTTGCTACTCCCTGAGCACGTTTGTGTCTTTTAACACATTTTTCATTTTTCAGCGTTCTTGAAACATAGTGTTGACAGATTTTAGCATTAGTCTTAACACAGATGTCATTATGATGTTACACACTCATTTTATACAGCACATGTGCACAGTACCTACTCATGAGTAAAGTAATGAGAAGGCATAATCAGGCATAATTTAAGGCCATGAAAGATGACTTTTCCCCCTATGAAATTCATATGGTTCTTTGAATATGAAGGCACATTCATCAGCAACATTTGGCTATCACCAAAAGGAACATGAATGGGAGTCCTGGCAGTCTTAACATGGTGACTCCAAAAGTCCCAAAAATAACTTGACACTATTAAAACTAATGTAGGGAGGTTTTAAATACATTTAGATATTTAGCCAAGAAAGTCAGTGTATTCTAATGTCACCAATATTTCCTAATTTTTTGTGTTCTAAGAAACATCTAAATATCATATTGTTTATCAAATTTTTTCAGCGCAAATATGTACTACCAATAAAATGTGTCTATAGTTGCTCCAGTTTAATAATAGCACAGTTATGGAGCTATACATTCATCCGAATCAAGTAAATCTCCAAAGCAACAAAGATGGAAGAAAATGGAATTACTTAATACAAGACGTACCATAGAGTAAAAAATATTATTGATGATTTGTCCTACACATTTGCGATACTTGTATAGGATTGCCTTTCACACTGGGCTAACAAAGACCAGACATATAGGATGTGGTTGCCCTGGCAATGATGGCTCTTGCTTATTGGTTTTTAAAGGCAATAATTTACCAGAGGACTGCTGGGAGTTCCAAGCACTCAGCCTAGGTTCATTGGGTGCAGACACATACTCCTGTCTGTCTGTGTGTGTGTGTGTGTGTGTGTGTGTGTGTGTGTGTGTGTGTGTGTGTGTGTGTGTGTGTGTGTGTGTGTGTGTGTGTGTGTGTGTCTCTCGCAATGAGTGACACAACTGCAGTGCTCCTATCACGTCCAGAGCTGGGATGTGTATCATGATTAATTGATGAGACCATGGCCCAGCCTGGCTCTGCAATGTATGAGATTAAACTAAACTCTATCTTCCCTCCTGTGTCTCTCTTTCTCTCTCTTCTCTTTTTTGCCCTCTTCTCTCTCTCTCTCTCTCTCTCTACCTCTTGCTCGCTCAGCCGAAAGCCCCGAATGCTGACTGGCGATATTCTGCATCTTTGAGGGCAGGGATGCAGAGGTAAGCACTTTTCATCTTTAACTCTTTTTCAACTTCTAATCATCTACAAAAACGTACACCTATTCATGCTACTCTCTCTCTGGTCCACACACACAGTATGGTACCACAACAGTGTCCCCTCACAGTGATTTTTGCAACAGCTGCAATGTATGGTATCTCTAAATACAATATTTATTGACACATCAGATTTCGGCAGATTTTCGTCACAAGACACTGCAATACAATACCGTATCTGCCATGAAATGACCGTTAGTTGCCCCTCATCATCAGTTTGAACCTCAACCCTGTCCTCTTCCTTTGGGAAAAGCCATCTGCGGCTCCCATCAGTGGATGCATAGCACTCCTCCTCTGCAGTGTAATACTATATAGGTCATTTACATTCTGAGTGTCGCTTCCCCCGGTCTTTAAGCAGGAAGCATGAAGGACAAATGAGCTGACTATGACCATTCTCACATTATCAGATGCACACATGCATCAGTGTCTGCATGTACAACTGCCCCACACGTGTGTGCCTTTCAGTGCAGATTTTTATATTTCTGTCCAGAGATGAAGGGAGAAGTTGTGAACACAGACAGCAGAGGACATTTTGGACAGTGGCATGCACTCCGTTTTTCTAATAATGGCTGCATACGCTAGCCTGGGAAAACCCTGACGAACTTCCGGCAAATTTGAGATTTACTCTGCAAGTCAGTCTGGTCAAGAGCCCATTCAAGCCCATTTCCAAGTTTTCCAAATCGAGGCACCAATCTCAACCGTTGAGGCGGGCTTTACATGATGACGATAGCGCAGCGACAGCAAGCAGCTTTTTGTTTACATTCAACATGACGTTGGTCTGATTGGTTGAAGGACTAACCAATTGCGGCCAGAGGCATTTTGAGCGCCGTCCGTTGGTGACGCCCCTTTCGACATGAGCTGTGAATGAACCTTTCCCAGACCCACTCTCAGTTACTACTGAGAATGGGTCTGGTGCCAACCAGGCTATGCATACGCCTCAATGCTTGACCAAATGCCAATTAAAGATTGATCTAAAGATCGTATTCTCATTAGGTACCTACTGCAAATCAGAGAATACTGAAATCAAGAGGATCTGACCAACATTGTAATACAATTGGCAGACAGCTAAGTGTTTAACTTTATCACTAAGGCTTGTTTGGATGTAATATATTGTTCCGTTAAATCTTATTATATAGGTCTGGTATATCGAAGCTGTCCCCGAGTGCCGTAATGCCTGCCGTTTTGGACGGTATTATTAATATAGGTAGTCTACAGATCAGGTTTCCCTACACTGTGCGAGAACAGGCTGAAATTATAATTCAATTTGCAGCAATTCCTGCACTGAGAGTTTTTTGCTTTTTCCCCGCCAGTCGTCGTAACGAAAGAACAACTGTCAGGGTCATTAACATACCAGTTGATCAGCATTCATGAGGTGCTTTGCATTGACTATTTATGGTTAACAATGGGCGTGTACAGGGCGGGATAAGAGGCTGATTCACGTATGCACACTTCTGTGAAAAAATATGTGATTTATAAAGGGAACATTACTTACAGATGTGCGTACGCACGGTTTTATAAATCTGAATGTTTTTTGGTGTATGCCATTTTAGGCTTCCGGGCATACGTACATACTTTTAGTATAAATGAGACCACAAAAGTTCTGTTAAAAATGTAATGAAGTGTTTTGGTAATTTGATAAGAGGACAGCTGGAACTTCAGGGACTAATGAGTTTTACTTCCACATGTGTATAATTTGTAATGCATTTTCATAATTTCATGCCAACAATGCTTACTGCTCAGTTGTGCAGTCTTCTGCTCTGTCTAAGTTTGATTTAATTGGATATTAGTGTTAATTTCTACGGCGTGGAAGGTATCATAATGTGCATCATGTCATCAAGTCACTGCAACATGACATGGATTAACATAAATCATCATTGCAATTTGCCGCTGCCGTCTCTAAAATGGCAGTGCCTGTAACACGCATAGACACAGAGAGGCTCATATTAACACTTAACCCCAACACACGCATGTTGTAGTGTATCACACTACACACAGCGTGTAGCACCAACATTACTGACCCACATTCTTACTGTAGTGTAGTCAGTCAGTGAAGAAAACACCAGTATCTGTGTCATATTCTCACACATTACACCAGCACCTTTGCTTATGGCAAAGCTTGAAACCCACACTGCTCAGAATGTACATGGACATTTTATATTCATAACAAATCCCTATTCAACATAACACATACTGTAAGTGTGTTGTTGTTTGAGATAGATGCTGGATGTGCTGCATTGCAGGGGCCCCAGTCAGGGTAGGTCCTCCTATACAGTGAGCTCTATAGTCATTATGAATGTATGGGGGGAAATATCTCAGCCTAGGTTTGAAGCTCCATGCATGCACTTGCCTTTCTATGTTTACAACAGTGTTAGTTTCTAAATGTAAAGATACACTTTTAGGGATTCTGTGTCGTCATATTTATTTTTATGTTCTTCGACCCCATTGGTACTTGTCAAGGCATTGTTAAGGTGTGCAGCAAAATTGTTGGAACACCATTGAACAACCTCCATGACCTGTATAAGGACCGATTGTTAAAGAAAGCCAAGTCCATCTTGGCTGATCCGAGCCATCCACTGGGGTGTGAATTTGTGTTGCTACCAGCAGATACAATCTTTTGCAATGCAGAACGATTAGATTCAAACGGTCATTTATTCCTGCTGCCATCAGCATTGTGAATGACTTTCTTAAAATGTAACTCTTGTAATTATTTTGTTGTTTTTTTATGGTGTGCTTGTTTTTTATGTAGCCTACTGCTGGCTGTAAACCAAATCGCCCTCCGGGGATAATAAAGATTAGGGCTGGGTATCGTTGAAAAATGTCCGATACCGATACCAATACCGTGACTTCGATACCGGTTCCTAAACAAGGTTTTTATTTTTTGGAAAATAAAGATTAAGGAGTGACACAATACTCTAAACAACAGCAAGTCTTATGTTACTAAGGTTCTACAAAACTACTTAAACACAATGAAGATACTAAACTTACTGTAGCGAAACTTTTAAAAAATGGCTTCTTCTCCATAGTCACCAGCAGTGCCATATACTTAGTAGGTGATTTGAATAGGGATGAGGGGGATGACATCCCCATTGTTAGCCAAATGACCGAAATGCCCTTGTTAACCTGCCATCCACCCTGTCCATCCCCCAGTAGCAGAGAGAGTGCAGGGACAGAGGGGTTGTTTAGCTAAATATGTTATTCTAGTCTGCTTGACTCATTGATCCTTTATCTGACTGAGGTTTGTGCAACTCAGAATCTATGGCCCCAACCACGGCTCTGAAATATCAGTAGCCGACCTGTATTGATAAATCCATGGCGCTGTCCGTGGTGCTGAGGTAGCAGACGGATTTGTAATTGTGACTTTTTCTCTCAGGTCAAATTTGTCTTGAATCTATAATATTCTCTAAACTATACCTTATGCAGTGGGTTACTTAAAAGAACTGGTCTTCTCATCGCTAGGGTGCATTGGGCAATCCCCCGTGATAAAAATTAACAAATCGCCTACTGCACATCTGTATGTTAACTTTACGGTGATGTCAATACATTTCCACTGAGGGTGGGAGCTGTTAACATGGCAGTCAGGACAGTAACACTCTGTGGTAAGGATGCAGTGTAAAGGCAAATAAGCAGTCCCTCCAGAAAAACGCGATTATGCGATCGCAGAATTCAATGCATAATCAGCCAAAGTCCGCATATTTATGCGGGGGCTGCATTTTTTCAAATACGCCGCACTTTCGCTGCATAAATTACCGATTTCCACGTAATTTCACCTACTGAGAACATGGTGTTGGGGGAATCACTTTTTTTCTCTTCTTCATCAAACTGCAAGTTCCAGCAATGTTTGCAAGTTCCTGCAATTTCATCCCATAAAATTGCATAAATATTCCGCATATTCCATCGCATTTTTTAAGAAAACGTGCCGCATAATCAAGGATTTTTGCCCGCAACAATCACAAAAAAACTCTGCGTTTTTCTGGAGGGACTGAATAAGAGTAGCATCAATATGCTGAAAGATTATTATGGATTTTTTTGCCCAATGATGCCAAAAAAAAAAAAAAGAAAAATGTCTACCCCAACTTTAAGTAAGACATGAAATCAGGGCCCAGATTACACACGAGAACAGATTCATCAGACAAATGCCACCACCTATCTGGTAATGAGCAGAACTTTAGCTTTCAAGCAGCAACATTTTAAGAACTGCATGACATCCTTATGAATATGTCTATTATTTTACTGGATCTATATTTGATTAAATGTTTCTCATTGAGTTTGCTGAATGTGTTCTGCCATTCAGTTCGGTCCACATGGAGGAGTCCTCTGTGATGCATGGAGCCCAGGGGATGCTGGTCCAGAACTGGCCTACTGTGTCCAGCGCTGCAGGTGAGTACAAGTCTGGCAGTCAGGACAGAGTGACAAACCAGCAGAAGAGTGTCAGCTTCTTTGGGGCAATGGTGACAGAAAACTGATATACAAAACTGATCTAGCCTGTTTTACATCTACATTTGAACGAAAACTGAGCAGAATTTCATTAATCTTGCTTTAAAATCTATGTATCAAAAGTAGAGACTGTTTAAGACAGAGATCTTCAACAGGGGGTCCAGGACCCTTAGGGGGTCCTCAGAGTTACTGCAGGGGGGTCCAAATTTTTTGTATGTATGAAAATATACATAAACATGAGTCCAACATATTATTAGCAAAGATAAATCAGCCTATTTGTGATTTGTTTTTAAATGTACCCATTGGTGACAGCCTCATTGGCCTTTAGGTAAGGTAGCCACTAAGGTAGTCATCCATAGATACAGTTAAGCTTAAAAGGTATAATGGAGGATTTTCCCGAATTTTAGAAAAGAACCGCCCTCTCCACTTTTTGAAAAAATGCTCCCGATAGGGAACGCCTATTAAACGTGTGCACGAGAGAGCATGCACGAGCCTAGTTCTCCTCGTGTACGCTCTGTTTACAAGTTGCTGTCGGCATGGCTCTACAAGCCTACTTTCCAAAAGAAGATTTGCACTTTTTCCACTATGTCAGACTCGCCACCGGTAAGTGGAAATCTATTTACGACAAGCATCTCTATAGCTAACTTTAGCATGCTACAGGCCAACAAACAAGCTATCGCCGAGAGCGGGGAGACAGCGGTCGGAGGCTTTTATATACTGTCGATAATCGGGCCGTGGCCGTCTGCTCGCTGACCTGTCACGGCATGTACGGCCTTACGTAAACATATCCCAGAATGATTGACAACTAGGAGGACCAATAGTCTTGATGATCCACCCGGAAAAAGAAAATCCTCCACTATACCTTTAAGGAATTACTGTGACAGATGTATGTTTAACATTAAGACATGATGTAGAAATATATGAATATGTATATGTATAATTCTTATTTTAATAGCCTAGTATTGTATGCACCATAAAAAGGTATTTTATAAAGGTGTTAGGCTGCCCTACATGTTATTGTAGGACTAGTTTAATATGCAACTCAATTTTCAAATGTAGATGGTCCCTGCTCCGCCTTTCTTTTAGCTAACTGGTCCTTTTTTGTTTTTTTTGTCTAATCAAAGAATCTTCAGGGAGACCGGATGGGCAAATAACAAGATCTTTATTTAATGAAAAGACCCTTAGTATTTTCTGCATTCATTCATTTTACACAAGCACACACTTCTCATTGGACATCCCAGCAACCAACATTCCCATATAGGTCACTCAAACCCCTCATGCTCTTCCAATGCCTTTTGCACTGTTTTACAACTTGCTTTACATTTTAAACGATTTGTCTGGTTAACTAAGGAATAGTTAACTAAGTTAACTTGAATGGTTAACTGCTTCGACTTTTTAGGAAACATGCTTGTTCGTTTTCTTGCCGAGGGTTAGATGAGAAGATTGATTCAACTCTCATGCCTGTATGCTAAAGATTAAGCTAGAGCCAGGATGCAGTAAGCTTAGCTTAGCATAAAGACTGGAAGTAGGGGAAACAGCTAGCCCCAGCACGTTATATCTCATTTGTTTAATTTGTACCAAATCCAAAGTGTAAAAATAGGAAGTTGCAGTCTAAAGGTTACGGTTTTACACTTTAGTTTTTTGTACGGATTAAAGAAACAAAATATACTGTTATTTATTGAGCTTTGGAGGTGCTAGTAGGCCAATGTTTGTTTGTTTTTTACCGTTGAACAGAGTTAGGCTAGATTATTCCCCCTACTTTTGGTGGTTATGCTAAGCTAACCGTCTCATGGCTCTATACTGTATTTATCGTGCAGACATAAAAGTGATATCATTCATCTCAACGTCATTGCAAAAAAGTGAATAAGCGCATTTCCCAAAATGTTGAACTATTCCTTTGATTGTCGATATCTAGGGCAATATTTACAGATGTGAGTCCCATAGGGCAAGCCACACGAGTGGCTTAACAATCACTCATTTTAGTTTAATTCAAGTATCACTTCTCCTCCACACCTAAATGCCCATTACAATTACACATTCAAATTTGTCCAATGGATTCAATTATATTTAATACATTGAATTGATTTTTGTTTTTACTTTTGGTTCAGACAACATGGTAAAACAGGGGATTTGAGATTTGAGATTTGTGCTTTGAATATCTACATTATCTTAAATTCCAGTGTGATGTGCATACAGAGCTTAGCCGAGGTGCCAAAAGCCTGGGGCCCTTATGCAGAGCCACAGATAAAACAACTACATCCTCCCATAAAAGCAGCTGGCTGCATGGAGATCCACAGACTGAAAAAGGCAACTGTTTTTTAATAAGAAATGAGTTGTCCTGAGTGGGAGTCGACAATGTTAGCAACACAACATAATTGTAAGTAGAAGTGGCCTCGGAAATGACCTGCGCTTCACAGAAACACTGGCTCAGGGCTGATGTCTAACAGCTTTTGTCAGTTGACTTGAAATCTTTTGAAACTTTGACTTTCGAAACAGCATTTGGAACATTGTGAGCTGTTCCCTCCTCCCATCCAACCAAGCTTCCATGCATTGATTTTCTGTCTAGCTGCAGGAATTAGAACATAGGTAGAGACTTGAGGGTGAGGAGTCGCATCACAGTCAATCAATCGGCGAGTCAGTGACAGTATGTCTTGCTGTCTGTCAGCTTTTCCCTCGGTGGAAAAGAGAGCTGGGAAATTGTTCAAGATACAAGCTGTACTAGTTCCCAGTGTCTCTGTGCCAGTTTGCTGCAGAAATGTTTATTTTAGAGCAGATGGAAAGCATTCTTCGGTCATGTAAAGATTCAAATATTGTCTTTAAGCAGAGTACACAGTGTACTGCAGATCTATCAGGGGTGCATTCTTGCATTAGGAAATAATTTGTTGGGAGTGGCTCAGTGCTAAGGCATAGACTACTATACTGGATTGCAGGCTGATCCTCTTTACTATGCATCGAGAGGTGGAGTTATTTTTGACACATTTCCATGTCTGCAGTGAATTGTTGTCATGATGAAGTTGTCTGATATGCTGTGATGCATCTAAATGCAGCACCCTCAAAACTGTGTTTATGTAAGTGACCCATGGCGCAGATGAGGAGACATGTGTCTAATGCCAGAGGGGGAGAGAAGCTATTATCAGTAATAAGAGAGTACCACGAAAAAAGAGAGATCCAGTAAGCAATTTTGGAGAGGAAGAGCAAAGGAAACGTACAGGGTGGAGAGGGAGGGGGGGGGGGGAGCGAGGTGTGGGGGGATGGAAAAAGAGAAAGGTTAAGAGGATTGGCAGGTTCCTGCAGTAGTGTTGTTGCTAGGGAACGCCATGTGACCTGTTGCCTGGCAACACTGTCTAACTGAGAGATTGCTGCAGCAGCCGCACCCTCCATCAGCAGGGAGTGGGCGAAGGCAGTTTCCATGGCAACCGGTCATATCTCTGAATGGAAGATTTAGAGACAGAAAAAAAGGAGTAGGGACTCAGCAAGGGCAGGTATTAAAAAGAAAAGGAGGGCACGCAGTAATTTAAAATGAAATAATGTAAGAAAGAATGGTTTACTCTAGGTAGATGTGTCTCATGCAGAATACATATGATGTGCCGCCTATATTTACACAAGCACTACACGACAGATTTCAGATCAGATTTGTGCATGTGCTACAAAGCACCGGAGGGATTCATTTTAGATGGAGCCGTATCTTGGACTAGACAGGAAATAACCTAGCCTATTTTAAATGTAGGACATCAGGTTACACAAAAGGAGGCTTCAAACACCCACATATCTACATCAGGTGGCATGGCAACCTCCTCACAAGGAACTGTCCTGACCTGCTTACCAGCAGTTACACAAGAATCTGCTTTAGATGCGTGTTAGCTGTGAAAAAATAGGCTAATATGAAGACATGGCAGAGTTAGAAATAATCCTCCATGTTAGAGAAACAGTAGCACAGGGACACACACACACACACACACACGCACACACACACACGCACACACACACACACACATCTCAGATTAATACCTGGGCCAGGATTCTAATTAACAGTGTCAAGGTTTTAGATTTGTCACAGCCAGTGCAGAGAGCCCTGGGAAGTCCCATGACGCACGGACAATATTCACTTGATTAGACGCTGCACAGCCACTTGACATTTTAGCTCGTTTGGTCATGCATAGGGACATGAACTGCTCTGGTCCCATCATGTGTACATAAGCCAAACACTGTACTGATCGTGTACACTTTTGGCACTGCAGGAACACCGTAATTATAGTGCAGCATGCATCTTTACCAGTCCAGCTATCAGCACAGGTTTAAATATATCTTAGGTCTTTTTTTATTTATTATACAATAACCATTAACATTTAAGATAATGTGTCCACACACTTTGATCAAATGAAGATATCTCAAAAATGACTTGACAAGTGTCTTTAAAATGTTACGTTCTTGTGAATTTGCTGCAGAGGATGAAGGGTAATGTTTCAGTGAACCCCTGACCTTTCCTCTGGCACCTCCATCAGGCTTTACTGAGCACGTCCAAACTTCCCAGAGGATGAACCCTTTCCATTTTGTGCACTCATTGACCTTTCTTCTCCATAATGTAAGCTTTGCACACAAAATATTTTAAGATCTAACAGACAAACTGTAGTGTCATGGAATTTGCTGAACACATTGAGCTCCCAAAGGCAAACACACCTTTTGTATTCTAAAAGGAAAATTCCAGTATATTTTAACCTGGCAAATTGTTAAAATATAGTTTAATAAAAAGCCAGCAAGTTGCCCCAGATGTTGATCCCTCTGTAGTTAGCCAGCAGGGCTATCCCAGAGTGCTAATTCCTGTGTTTGCATTTGGTTGGGCTCAGAGACAATCAACTCAAATTATTAATGTAAAAATCAATGTTTATTTGGAAAGCTGTAGGAGGCTCTCGCAGCATTTCCCAATCTATGTTTTGTGCTCCTTGTTAGCCTGAATCTCTACAATAGAGGTGCCAATATGCAATGCCTGCCCTAGATTAGGTTTACTGCCATGCTTTCAAATCACAGGGTTACATACTGAAAGAAAGACCCTTGTTATTTTAAGTAATCTATCAATACAATACCGTCTAAATAAAGTATTCCCAAACTCTATATGACAGAGCATTACCTCATCTTCCTTTAAATAGCAGCATCATGTAACAGGAAATGGAGTTGCATTGTGTACAGCAATGATATGCACTGCATTAATGGCCTGATAAACTCACCCACATTCTGCCTCACAGTATTTTGCACATCTCCTTTACCTCACCGGCTGTATTTTCAGTTTATTTTAAGCATGCTTGTCCTCCTCCACATGAGAAGCAATCTTCCTTACCTAACCATTGACAGCCATTGAATGGGACTTATTTAAAATAGCAGATCCTCTTCCTGGGTTTAATACCCAGATTAAATATAAACAGAAAAACCATACCATCAAATGTCATAATCCTCAGAAACAGACTAGTATTACAGTATTGCAGCACTAACTCCACTAATGGTAAGCTAACATGATAACATCTGACACTGACTAATCATTAAACAAGCTAAATTACATGGGTCAATTAGCAGCATTTGGCTTGTTTGTATTCAAAACACGTTTAACATGAGACAAAATGATAATAAAAAAAAGCTAAACTAAATCTGGATTTTCAGTAGTCAAGGCCTGGAATAGTTTATTTGTTATCCTGCTCCTTCACACGCTAATTATTTAATGTAATTTAAAAATGAATACTTCTATGTCACAATGGTACACTGCTGCTTTGTTTCTAAAAGCCACAATATCTGACCTCTCCTGCTATATATTTTAAACATCAATGATTGACCGAATTAATACACTGTGATCAATTTTCAGTGATTCGTGGTTCAATAATATATAATGGCACTCTGTGAAAGGATGTGTACGCTCTTTGCAGGAGTGGTTAAACAGGGCAAATAATACAGAGCTAAATATTGAGCAGTGTGGTAGTGTCCATTACATCTGCTCTTATTATAGTCTGCACATATAATTTATTCTCATGCTCGATGAGCTCATTTGTAAGGACTCAGTGGTAGACTGTGTGTACGGACAGTGTGCTTTTTTTAAATGACATACTTCCCAATGGGATATAGGTAACCATTTCAGTGCTCCAGCAATGTCATAAATAGCCAACAAATAACTATCAAACAGAATCTTTTTACAAGGGCCTGTGTTTGATCTAAATACAATTCTGACTGAAAGTAGGTCAGTGCAGAGGGAACTGGTGTGTGCCTGAGAGCACTGTATCTGCAAAACCCGCCCACCCCCATCTCTCTCTCTCTCTCTCTCCTCATACATCCTCTTTCCTTTTCATTCTGACATCTTTAACCTTTTGACCCTAATAGCTATGTCTTATTTTCACTTTACATACAAATGTTTCTATATATAGACATTTTTGTCAGTATCTTTTTTCCGTCTTGCTCTATGGGTTCATTTCTCTGTCTGTCACACCCATGCTTGAGCACAAAAAGGTTGAATCCCTGTCGCTGGACTCCTATGAGAGTATAATTAAACTGCTGCCATCATCCAAATACAAATACAAATCACACTGCCAAGTTAAACATCCATGTTGTTTAAAGGTTAGCCCCCTCCAGTGTTCCCTTCTATTGTCTCAGCTGAATTGCTGTCCTGAAAATGTCCACTCCCTGTAGCTATCGCTCCATTGTCAGGCTATTTCTCTGCACGCGTTTGCTTGATTTTAATTATTCCTCACGTCAGATTTTATGAACAAGAATAAAGTCTCAGTAAGGACCGATGCATGACAAGCAGGACAGGTATTGAAACAAATATTCTCAACGAATAAGCTAATTGCAAAGTAGGATTTAACTCTGAAGTCCAGAATGGACTGCCCTGCTTCTACAACTTGCCAGCAATCAAAATATAATATGTGTAAGAGCTACTGTGGAATTGACAAGTTCAGCATTTTGAGAAATATACTTATTTGCTTTCTTGCTGAAAGTTTGACGAGAAGATCGATATCACTTTCATATCTGTTTGGTAAATATGTATCTGGAGCCTGCAGCCGGTTAGCTTAGCTTAGCACAAAGACTGGAAACGGGGTGGAATAGCTAGCCGAGCTCTGTACAAAGTAACAAAATCTGCCGACCAGCACCTAAAACTCAAAAAATAACATGCTATATCTCAATTGTTTATTTGTACAAACATTGATTTCCTCATCAAACTCTTAGCAAGAAAGCGATAAGTTTACCTTCCAAGATGATAATGCAGCAGTGTGGCTACATTGATGATTGAATAAAGGTAATGAGTAGTCAGATTTGACACGATTTCTTTTTCATCACACCTGTCTAGATGGAGATGGTGGTGAACTCTCACCCCCAGTGGGCGCTGGAGTCGACAGCAACAGCTGGCACTTCAGATATGGCGCCGCCGGACAGGGCTACTGCCCTCCTCAGCCCCTGAAGCCTGGAGAGATTCCTCCTGAAGCCTTCATCATCCCCGGATCCCCAGCCATCATTTCTATTCGCCATGACGCCGGCCCTGTGGATGACAAAGGTGACTTCATAAGCTTTGGCAAGAAGGAGGAGGCCAAGAAGAAGAAAAAGAAGAAAGACAAGAAGGACAAGAAGGACAAGAAGGATAAAGGAAAGGATGACGGGGGGGATGATTAGAGGAGAAGGGCTGACTTGAAAACAGAGCTACCAACAAAGTAACATCCTAATTACAGAGCCAGAAAAAAAAAAAAGAAAGCCAAATGCATATTGTAGAACCGAGGGAGCCTCCTTGCACCATATTTGCATAGACATTGTACAGTGGCCATACCCTCATTACACAAGGCCTGGCTCCCCACCCCATGTGAACTTGCTAAACAAATTTTCCTCTCTTTCTTGGCTGATTTGGCCCATAACTTTGGCCTATAAAAAGGCTAAGGTTTATGATAAACAAATGTTCTTAGTAGACAGACTTCATCTAAAGGTTGGACCAAATTCAAACAGAATGGATTTTATTGGATTAGATTAGTTTTTCTGTGATTTGCTGCCCCCCACCAGTTTGTATAATAAAAACAAAAACACCTGAAAAAGGTGTACTATTTGTATCTGACCATTGTCAGCTGAGGCTGCCTGTGTTGGCATACCTGCATTTATGCAGCCCGCTTCCTACTTTGCTCACCTAGTTGGAGGTGAAGTGAAAGCCAAACTAAAAAAAGGAAACAAATCAGAGGGGTTTGTCTTCAATGTTACGGAGGCCTTGTAGAAATTCAGAAAAATGTGGTCTTTTGTAAAAAACTAAAAACTGAAAAAGTAACAACATACAGTATATGTACCATGAGATTAGCACCGTTAAGTGAATGAGGTGGCTGAGACAAGCAGGACCACACTCAAATAAAGAGCTCTGTTTCAGTGTAGCATAGCACATTGCTGAGGCTGAGGACCTGGACTGGGTTGCACCAACTATGCGCAAGTTTGTTCCCAGATTAGGGTATAAAGTAGTGGCTTCATAACTGCTAGTTAATTTGCAATTAGCAAGTTAATAAATGCTAATGTGCCATATGGACATGGTACACCGGGGGAATTGTACGACTGTAACTACATATAACATTAAGAGTTCAGATGAGTAGCCAATCAGTAATAGTATTACCTTGCTGATGGGTACAAACCACATGGATTTGTAGTTGACCAGATTGGCATACAAATTATGATTGGTAAAAATAATCCATATTTGACTCTTAAAGGACAATACTAGTTTTGCATGTTTCAGTCCATTCTCTTTAAATCTTGTATCCTTGACGGGTTTTTTTCAAAGCAGACAATTGTGTTTTGGGAATATTTAATGGTATTTATCTGCCTTTCAGGCAGCCATAGTTTTTCATTTATTACCACAAAAATAAATAAGCTGAGACTCACATTACGAAATCCATCAAAGTGAACACAGCATCTGATGTTATTGTTGTCAGATCACATGGTAATGTAGCTCAAGTGCAGATTAATTTGAAAACTGCACTGCATTATCACAATAATGTAAAATTGGCAAAATTGACCATGGATTCCTTATGTCAACCAAGTCTCAGTTGATTGTAATTATATAAAGTTGAATGAAAACCAGATTCTGCCTGAAAAAAGGACACAAAATAGTTGTCAGCAATATGTAATTTGGAGAAAATGGGCAGAAATATCCAAATTCGCTGCTATAGTCCTTTATGTTGCAAAACAAAGTGTGCAAAAAAAGGAAAAAAAGAAAAAAAATCCTGCTTTACTGTTAGTGAGTGCAATTGTGTGATTTTCGTATCATTTGCACCTGCTTTACTGCTTGCTTAAATATTTAGTTGTTACTTGAGGTTACGTTGTAACAGATTTGTGTGGTGCTACCGCTTGTGTTTTAGCAATGCGTGAATTAGTGGCTACTTCGGATATAGCTAGGGAACCTACGCGCAGCTGATGCAACACACCCCTGACCTAGCCTCTTCTCTTAGAATATGGCACACAGGTCATCGGGGTCTTCATCCCACTGTGTATCAGTCCGACACACATACACAAATTACAATACACAAACACTGACTCTCTCTGCCGCTTACCCACACATACACACTTGCTCTCTTACACACAGACTTACAGTATATACGAACACACAAAAATATACTAAAATAATACACACCCCTTTCTGGAAACAGAAGGCCAAAGCCATCCTTATTTTGGGAGTATATTATATGGCTGGGACGCAGGAACGTTGCTTGTTGCTTCATTTCTGTTCAAGCCTGATCCCTCTACTTCTGTCTTTGAATGTTAAGTAGATGTTCTTCAAGCCCTGCACCACTGTCTCGACTGCTTCAGTGCTTGTAGGATTTGCTTGCTCGCTGCCTGTTTCCTCCCTCTACTCCTGTTTCTTCAAATCAACATAGTGGGACAACATCTTTCAAGTCACTCTCCTTCAACGAACTGTGCTGTCGTAACACAGTGACATTTGTGTATTTGCATATTTACACACAGACTACACACAGACACTTACGCATATACCACACACACACACACACACACACACACACACACACACACACACACACACACACACACACACACACACACACACACACACACACACCTTTTGTTAGGTTCAACTGAGCTTAGGCGCTTCAGCCAGAGTGTCTCTTCTGATTGCTCACTGTTGACAGCGCTGTCATCTCTTACAAACTGCATTGTAAGGACCTCTGACAAATTAAGAAAAATCTGAGATTATGCTGGATATAGTGAGACAAGATGGAGAGGCAAAAAAGGAATCATTGTAGTGTACTGTGTAACTCTAATGTAGAAAAGAAAACAACTACAGCACATTTAATTGGGCAGGCCATTCATTTTTTTTGTTGCATGAGCAGAGGTATTGCAGTTATTCTTTTGTCAGCCATTAGTGACAACTGATCAACTTGAGTCGACTAAAACTGCTTACAAAATAAGTGCAGCAGTGCAAAGAGGTTGCTTTGGGGTTGACTCGGAAGGGGGCGAAATAAATTTGGGATTAATGGAGGGTAAAGCACAGTGTTGACATTGTTTATGGTGCACCATTAGTAGGTGATGATACCAGCAAGCAAGCAAAGCTTATCACAAGTCAAAACCTTCAAATTATGCATTTTTGTCTCAATTGCTGCAGCTAAGCAAACAAAAGAAATAATGGGATGTGCTGTACAAGAGAAACTTGCAAGTCGCAGTGACCCAAGTGTGAACTGTGTGAAATGACCAGCTTTATTTGGCCCTGACATTGTGAAACCCAGATGTAGCACGGTAGAGAAAGAGTATTAGTGAGCAGTAGATATTGAAACAGCATTAACATGATGAAAAGTGTCATTAAATCTCACCTCAGTGTTCCTTTTAATTAGAACATTGTCTTACCAGTCACAGTAGGGGTATATACAGTAGGTGCATCTATCAGAATCAGTCCCTCCCATGCACACATGTCTTTCCCCCTGCCACTTCCTTCGGGTGTAATTCTGTGCTGTCAGATCACCAAGTGGCTGTTTGCATGTTATAAGCAAAGGAAACAGATACTATATAGATACTATATATACATTGATATGTTTTTTTTTCCACTGAGAAATGCGTATTGGAATACATATACCTCTGATACACATTCTCAAAGACAATACAAACACATTGAAAGTCCCACACCTACTACATTCAAACATACATACATACATATACGCTATTGCGAAGAGTAATTTGTGGGGAAAACCTAAAAGAGTCACATTTTTTATCCTGTTGAAAATGAATTTAATCTTCTAGATATACATAATGCTATTGTGTTATGCTATGAAATGCTTTTCTTTTTCGTTTTACCTTTATGGTTTTCATAGATAAGAAAAATCAATCCTTAAAAGTTGTGTTAAGCTTTGAAATGATGATCAAAAACACTATTGTGAAATCGAATCATTTACTCACCCTTCATATCTATCCTTTGAAAAAAAGAGAAGAAAAAAAATCCCAAAAAACATAAAATGGTATAAAAAAATAAAGTTGATGTATTCTCTGCTTGTGTATAGTGAATGTTCCTCAGTCGTTGGGTGTGGCAGTGAGTGGCACACTTCAGTTGACTGTGACAGTGCAGATCTGTTAATAACTTTTTTGTACACCTGCTTATCATTGTAAAGGTGATAATAGTGATTCTTATGATTTCATCAATCTGGTAATGTGTTTTGTTAATAAGTCACAAATAAAGTTTTTCTTAAATATCTTAATATCTAAGCTGTGTTGCGACTTGATTCCAACTTACAGTGGTTTTAATAATTCTTTCATATTTCCTTCTGTACTTCCTTCTCTATCCTGGGAATGTATTTTATTGGTTTGTTTATTGGCCAATATTTAAAACAATAAACTGCAGTTAATCAAAGGCAGAGTTTGGATAGCAGCCTGTCATGGCATTGAACCAGACTGTTAATGTAACACAGATGGATGACAGAATGTAGCATTTATTCTCACCACATTGTTATTATTGTACGATTCCAAGAAACATATAAGGACACTGTGGGAGTATATGTAAATAACCCAGGAAGTGAACCAACAGGGACTGTTACACTTATTGAATCTTTCCCATCAGACTTATAAACGAGTTCCTGGAAATCTCTGGCCATAAACTGAAACATTTTGTCCTTGCATTGATGAGCAATTTGAAAAACAACTCAATCCCACTGACAATGCTACTCAATAAGCCCCCCCCCCAACCACTTCCACTCAGCGAAGTCATAAACATCTGTTTTTGGCAGGAACAAACACTGTTGAAACACACTCCATTTCAAACAAACTCCATTACCAAATGAAAAACAAGCATGGGGTTAACTTGATGGAAAACAGATGATAACAAGGGAAATGGATCATCATCCAAGCAGCTGACCTATGACTGAGGAACTGATCTAACAACAATACAAAAGTTGGAAAATCCGTTTGTGCTTGGAATTCACCATTGAGCTTAAGGTGGTCAGCAACATATCAGCACATGTAAAGTTAAGTTGGCAGGGATTCACGAAAACTGGTTAATGTGGGAAATTTATCATTTCCTCCGTTTAAACAAAGAGTTTACATTTTTTAATTTGTCTAGGAAGAAGGGGACTGTTGATGTCTAAGCCACGAGCTCCATCTGTCTGCAGACTGGAGAAATCATTAATTTACACCTCCCTTCCTCCTCCAGGAGTCCATCTCTCCAGCAATACTGACACCTACTGATGAAAGCTGAGACTGGCAACTGACCCACATTGTTCTTTTCTTTGTGTAAGAAGAAAGAATAATGTGTAATAAATGATACACAGTATGATGAGCAGATGTATGTGTTTATTGTTTAAGTTTTGGGTAAAACAAAACTCATAATTTCACATTCTATATTGTCTGGCTTTAAAAATAATGTACACCAAGTTAATCCCAATGACACTGGTACACCAATGGTGATTATTTACCTTAACACGAGGCTGGAAATAATGCATGGATTATTGTTTTCAATAACCATCGCTCATAGCCGGATGTTGACCTGGCCTGAGTTCAGCAGTGGGGGTAGGTGGCAGTGTGGATGTGGTCCAACATCACTTGCAGGTGGAGAGAAAGAAGCCAGTTTACAGGAAGGCTGACGCATCTGTGAGAATTCAGGCTAAATGTTTTAATTGTTAAAAGAAAGAAAACATCAAGGCTTTAAACATGGTTTTAATAAAGAGCAAATTTGAAGGTGGCTTCACTTAAAGCTGTCTTAAAATGTCAAGCACCGGCAGTCAACGTGATACATGAACATGTATCAGTGTGTCTGTATGGGACGGCTCATCCTACATGTATGTACCGACAATTCTAACTACTGGTTGATCATATTCACAACAACTTCCTAGTGGCCCTTAATTAGCCCTTAACTTCAACCGAACTAGAGCCACTCATTATCATCCCATTGTCATTAACTAATGATACAGTACATATCCCCAATCTTCATGGACTATAGGTCAAACGAGGAAGGATCTAAAAGTGAGAAATAATGGACATTTTACTGACATTCGTACCCTTCTCGGTAACACTTTACTTGAAGGAGTGTGCTTAAGACTGACATGACACCGTCGAAACCATGACATGACACATGTCATGAACATGAAGGAGTCTTTATGAATGTTCATGACTGTTGTCATTAAGTGTCATTTGGTAAATTATGACACTTTTAATGCTAAGTTAGTATTGTTTGAGATGAAACATAACCTGTCATAAATATGGCATGGCAAGTGCTCATATTATGCTTTTTCCCTTTCCTTTATTGTGTTATATAACTTTTTGTGCATGTTATAGGTTTACAAAGTGAAAAAGCCCATAGTCCACCCCAAAGGGACTTACCATCTTCCAGAGAAAACACTGCTCCAAACAGCTCTGCTGTAGTCCAGCCTTTACTTCTGTGACGAACGTGCGTCACTTTGTAACACACGTGATATTGCTTGCCTAGCTGCTAGCATAGCACTCCCTCATGCTCTGCAACTGACTGGCTAGCAGTACTTACTGCGCATGTGCGACTCCCAACAAAGATGGAACAGAAGTGAGATGCCTCACTCTGTAGCTAAAAAAGAGAGCTCAACACACAGGGTGAAAAGAGGAGCTGCAGCAATGTGCAGTACAACAAATATATGTTGTTTTCTGAAAATTAAACCACATAAACCTATTCTGGTACCTCTAAATACAATTATGAACCTGAAAATTAGCATAATATGAGCCCTTTAAGAAACTATTTGGCTTTATGTGTTAACATTACATTAAACTGTCATAAGTGGTTGGTTTTTACATTGGCTATTCCAATCTCTTTAATGTGAGGCAAGTTAATCCCAAACATTGGCTATAATATTGATTCATGAGTTTAAGAAATCCACACAATTACATGTAGGCTATATCTGTCATATGGTGGCTTTGTGGGGGATTTCAAAATAAGGGAGTAAAGAATTGGGCTTTTGATCATAAAGTTTAAAATGACTTTCGCTGATGTCACAAAAGTTCTCAAATAGTCTCCTTTATTGTTTGCTGTTAAAGTACAGAAGAAGAATTCAATGTAACAGAGCTCACTGTGGGACAGTTTGGTATAGGGCTGTACTTTTACTGATGATCACTCTAATCCAGAGCATAGTGTATTAGCCTTGAGTCACTTTGATTTTGAGCACTGCATTTATTTTTGATATACATACTGTGTGAAAGTAAATTATTTCTGCATACCTTTTCTGGTAATTACTTTGGATTGAAATGTTTAGGTATCATATTTTAATTGAAATGAGTTGCCCTTTAAGGGCATGTTGCCTATTTATCTCTCTGTTTATGTATCCCTTTTTTCTATTAGTTGCAATATTGTTTACTTTAATCATTGTTGGAAAGTGCTTAATGTACAACATGTAACAAACAAACCCAAAAACACTAGGCTCGTTCGAGATGAGTTGCGCCTCGCCTGTAAAGTGGAGGGGAGCAGGTGGCAGCAGCAGGGGACGGTGACAAAAATCTTTGGTCAAGTCGGACAGGTTACAGCCATTTCAAGCAGCCTTCAGTCTGAACAGGAAGTCACAGAAACACTCACATCCTGTTAGGTTGGATTCTGATTCATTAAAAAGTTATCAGACCGATATATCAGCTTGTACGCAGTCTCCGGTTGTTTGCATTATGACAGAGTAGCTGTTAAGATGCTCTGCAGGCGATCTGTAGCTGATAATATATATATATATATATATATATATACATATATACATATATATATATATATATACATATATACATATATATATATATATATATATATATATATATATATATATATATACACACAACAGACTGTAGATGATCTGTAATCTGAACAGATTTAGTCTCTCTGTGACTACTAAACGTCACTATCAGCCACACAACATGTGTTCTGTTAACTGAATAAGCCTTCAAATTAGACAAAATGCAATTAAAGTATCTCCAATTTAAAAACAATAACAAGTTTATACAAGAGTCAATTCTGAACCAATCAGCTGTTAGATCAGCTAATAGCCAGGCGTTTCCCATCATGTCCTGGGGCTTGCAGTCGGTGGAGAGCAACTGCAGCGCCTGGCTCTAAACACTGTGGCCGCTTTGATCTCGTGAGGTTATCGTTGCCCACGTGTGCATGACATCAGAACAAGTCTGGATCAAGAAAGACACAAATCTAACCGGCATGCATTAGGCGGTGTTCGCCGGTGATCAATTCTACACAGGGCTGGCTCATCTCAAACAAGCCTAATGTTTGTTAGATTTGGTAAATTTCATCGGTGTGCTGGACGAGGCTAGACCGGTTTGATTTCATGCTAACTGGTTAAACCGGCATTTGTCAATGTGACACCTTCTGGCAAATTAAAAAGTAGCTTACATTAGCTACCTGTGCCACCGTCACGGCGCTCTTGTATTGCAGTGTTGGGAAGTAGCGTTACTAACTCCTTCTCAATAGCGTTGCAGTTTCTAAATCAAATAGTTTCTCAGTAGCTTAGCTCTTTTATTGACCAAGTAGTTTGGAAGCATCCGCACAAGCCAACATACATTTCCCCAAGCATTCTGAAGCTCTAGCACAGCGGAGCTTGCTGCTGCGCTGTGAAATAAAACTGCTGAGGATCACTGATGATACCACAAAACACAGACGAAGCGTGTATAAAATGTATAAAATAATGAGCTCTAATGTAACATTAGTAAACTACTTTTTCGCTGTAGCTTCGCTTGCTACATTTATTTACTATGTTAGCTTCAGCGTATAGCTTCACTTAATGTGGAGTAACTGGTAGCTTAGCTCTCACACTTTCCAAGTAGTTTGCTTTACACTGGTAATAAGCAATATGACAACATGATTAACATAATGAATGTTTATAAACAAACTAACAGAGCCGCTAGTGTCTGATGGGCGGACACTTTCTGACAGCACTTTATTGCCGAGCCAAGCGGCGCGATGAGGAGATCACGGGGGATGTTTGTTTACTAGAAAGTTCATGTGTTTTTTGGGGTGACAAGATGATATATATATCTATAGATATATATATATAGATATATATATATATATATATATATATATATATATATATATATATATATATACATATATATATATATACATATATATAGATATATATATCTCAGAGTAAGTCTTAAAGAATACTAAAACTGCGCTGTGGAAACATTTCGTAATTTCAAGCCGAGGAAAGAGGTGAGTTGAAAAAGATGAGGCAAAGTGTAAACAGCTAACCACAGAGGTTATTATAAGCTCACAGCATTTAAAAAATCCTGGCTTAGAGGTGTATTACCGCCACCAGTTGACTGAAGTTGCTACACTCTCATTATGAACTTTCTCATCAGTCTCACTTGGGAGCGGCTGAGACAAGTGCGACACATAGTGGTAAAATTCGGAAACACCGGCCCGGTTTTTGGCTTGACATCTAACCAGTTTTCAAATTTTTACACTGGCCCACCCTTAATGTATGTCAGAGAAATTTAATAGCTAAATGTACAAAAATCCTCGTGCCTTGCTATCACTCTTATAATATTAGACACAAGCCTCTGACTGTATACCCAAAGGTAAGACAGCAGTCACAATGTAAAACAATATGTAACACTATTAAACTGAAATGAATATGTCCTGATAGCACTGATAGTATTGAGATACTGTAATTGTTCATGTTTAAAAATACAGCACAGAGTTGGGTTAGAATTATTTTCTCCCTGTTATTCTCTTCCATTGCCTCCTCAAACTGCTACAGCTTTGTTTACCTTTACATTTGTTGTACAATTGTTGTAGTGCATGTCCCTGCTTTTTAGCTTGCATGGTAATTTACACACAGTCCCTACCCCACTGATGCAAGTCACTTCCTCTCTCCCTCTCTCTTTCTCCCTTGCTCTCTTTTTCCTTTCTCCACCCAGCTGTAGATCAGGATACATGAATGCTGGGAAGGAGGATAGTGGGACAAATAAGAGAGAGGGAGAGGGAGACGGAATGTGAGGGAGAGAGAGAGAGAGAGAGAGAGAGAGAGAGAGAGAGAGAGGAGGAGGAGGTAAAAAGGCAAGACATAGTAGGACAGAGAGTGTTGGAGGGCAGCAGTATACTGTAACATACTGCTGTGTTGTGATTATGGAGTGAGCATGGAGCAGCAGGACCAAAACAAGTGGAGATGGGGATACAATGAGGACACAGCTTGGCTTCCTGCCTGATCAATAAAAGGTAGATTAGTTCAAAATCTGAGCATTAGAAAAGAGGGCTCATTAACCAGCACTGCTTTGCAGAACTGACTGCCTGCATACTCCCGTGAGTTTGAATTCTACCACCAAGGGATTTGAAATATGAAGACAAAGTCACTGCAAACCTTGAAGATCTATGAGGACAGACAACTGAAAGCAGAAAACTAGCTCCTGACGTTTGGACTCAAGAAAACAAGACATCTTGCAGCAGGATCAAGCAAACACTAAGGTATGCCAGAACAGAATCACAAAAACACATTAGCTGGCAATTGTGCTGAAGCCAGAACAGCCCTTTTCCTTTGTCCTGATCATCTAAAAAGTGTGTGGCACTGCAAGAGTATGTCTATTTTCCCCCCACGAAGGGGAATTTAATGGTGTATTAACAGGGCAGGACAGTTATCACTTAGCGTGAGACGGTGACAACGGACATAGGTCACTTGACTGAGCATAAGTAACATTAGATGACACGACAACCAAAATAACAGTCCCTTCAGGTAGAGTTGACTAAATGTTTTTGTTTTTTTTGTTGCAATTTTGACATCCCTGGATGAAGGCTGTTGACGAGGATGAAGAGGAGAAAGGAGTGAAGGGAGCCTTGTCAGAATGGGTTTGCATGACATTCTTGTCATAAATCAACGCTTGCGAACACACATTCACACTGTGTTTTAGTGTATAATAAGCAAATGCCTGTCCATATGCAAAAATACACACATTATCGCCCTGTCGTCGACTACCGAACTGTTGTTGCGTAAATCATTAAAATGACCTCTTGCACACACAAGAATACTGGCACCTGTGAATTCATGGGTGGCATGGACACACACACACACAACACCACCTCTGTAAAAGGGTGTTCCAGTTAAATGCACACAAAGCTTAATGAAGTCTATAGTATCAGTGTGCATATACTAATAAACATGATGGCCTCTTTCCAAGGTGAGCTGAATGTGGAGGACAACAGAGTGGAAGCTGCTTGCTATGACAAACATTTCAATGAGAGAGAGTTCACAGGAGCTAGCTTTTGAATTTTATTCCACAATAAATTATTCTTTGTGCTGTCAGAAATTGAGAGGGGATGTGTGCGCTATGTCTGAAATGCTAATACAATACAGAACACACAGCCTCCCCTTATTATCAGCATTAACAGATTACCATTCCTATTTCTTATCCAGCCACACTATGTCAGGAAAGTTTAAAAGTGAGAGCGTAACTCTTTCCGTCTTATCTCAAATCTGCAATTGATTTTTGACAACCCTACAGCCGTTATCCTTCATTTCTGCAGTGTTGAAGCAGTTCCTTGTCTCAGTTCTAGCTCTGTGCATTGATTCAACTTGTCCTGCTTACTCATGGATTTCTTTCACAGCACCATCGCAAATGCCCCTCACTGTAAACTTGTTCCTCTCTTACTTTTAGACGGATGTAATGGTGTGGAAACACTGCCGCTCTCTCGAATAATCGGACTTTTGAGTCAGCCAGACAAGCGATGGGGAGACGAGCAGCTGACCTGACAACTCCGGTTCCAGTGTTAGGTGTCCCTGCCCTGTTTGGAGTGCGTGGTTGGAGGACGACAGGAGGGGACAGAACTGGAGGAGTCCTGCTGCAGACGTGGGGACCTCAGTGCAGCGTTGGTGTTCAGACGTCCCCAGGGATAAGCAGACCATCCGCCCAGCACAGTGGACAGCTAACTGATGCACTCTCGACGCCATCAAATATCATTACTCAATCATCCAGCAGCTATATTACCAAGGAAACGGAGTACAAGGATATATCACTTTTAACAAAGAGTGACAAGGAGAAAAGGGCTATTTTAAAACAGAAAAGTGGGGAATCCAAGACAAAAAAGGAAGTGACTTTCAAAGCAATTGGAGGTGAGGCCTCTAAGGATGTGGCCTGCAGTCAGAGGAACGGTTGTGGGACTTATTGCTATGTCAGGGCAATCAAGACCAACCCACACTTTGCAGGGAATATAGCCAATGTCAGGCCAAAATTGAAATCTGCTGCCCGCTACACCAACGGCAGCGTGGTTGATTCTGAGGCGATAGGGGGAATTATCGTTCATAACGATGAAGCAAAGCCTGTTAAAAATGCAAACTCTCGTGTAAGAGACCAAACCAGACTGCAAGGTCATTATGCAGAGCGGTGTGAGAAGACGCTGCTGTTATCTGCTGCCCGACCTTTCGGTATGCCACAAAAAATATGCAGCCATTGCGGTGGCAGACAGTCTGCAACTACCGGACTTGTGACTTTGGGGGAGAAAAGCTCTACTACTGCTGCTTGCCTTGGAGAGAAACCATTTAAGTCGGCCCTCACCGCGCTCTCGACTACCACACATGTCCAGATGCCCCTTATTGAGAAAAACTTTAAGCCAAGCCATCATGAAATCTCAGAGAGCATCACAAACACAGACAAAAGGATACACAATAATCCACAACTGTTATATTTTAGCGAAGAACTAAAGTATGGAAAAACACCACACCCAGCGTGCCCAGTGCACTCTAGGGCCAATTTGGTCACTTTGTCACAGTCACACGCTGCCAGTGATGCAACATCCCCTCAACCCACAACTATCCTACATTCTAAAACCATCACTGTCACTAAAGCAACTATTGAAACACGACAAGAGGATGCCAGTATAAAATCGTTCGCGAAACCATCACAGGACAGTAAGATCCCCCGACCGACGAGTCTCATGCTGACTCCACAGATGGCCACAGCTACTAAACCAAACAACCCACATTCACACACTTATCCTAAGCACTTAAAAATATCACAACACAACTCTTCGCAACATAATGTCTCACAAAATGTATGTGTGGCTATACACGCTACACCTGAAAATGCTCTGTCGTCACCTTCACACACATTCATTGCCAACAGACGCACTACAACCTTTAACACTGCACCGATGTCCACTGAAAGTATACTCGCTAAAGTTGCAAATGCTCAACATGAAACGCACGCAACGCGAGTAAACATAGCAATAAATACAACTGATAGGCCGCCTATGACACCTAAATCTCCCATCTCATCACTGACAGCCAATGCATTAGACCCCATTCATAAACCGGAAACAACTGCACAGCCTACATCTGCAAGTCCGCCACATACCTCACGCGATCCAGGTCACACACCACAAATAACGGCATCCTCAACTATCGACAGCAAAACACCAGGTAAAGCATCTTTAACTGACACTGTAATGGACTCAGCTGGATTCCCCACACCACGCCCAACTACGCCACATCGACCTCTCAGCACTGTTGTCCAACATAGCACTTTGAATCATAAATCTAATTCAGATCAAACTACGCATACCAGCACTAAACATAAATCTGTGGCTCCACAAATTCACCAAATTCAACGGAACTCCTCAAATTCTGAACCGACACTTCGTGTTTCTACAGCATCTCTAAACGCAACACCAAGTGCAGCGAAACCCATAGACTCAAGAGCTAGGTTGCCTTCAAGTGCAGCTCCCAGTTCCACATCAACATACAGCAGCACTCTATACAAAAATAAAGCCCTCAGGTACTCCTCAATCAATCAGAAAAATGCACCCCCCACAGCCTCCACCTCTTTATCTACATTGACAGGAAACCAAAGTAATGTCTGTGCATCAGGTACAACTTCACTTCAATCAGCAGACACAACACAACACAACAAAGATCTGAGTCATAATAAGGCGCCTCAAGTAAATCAATCTGATCACACTCAAGAAACAGACAGCAGAACTCAAACCAAAAATGAATCGGGTGTGTGCAATGTTTTTAACCAGGAAAACTCCACAAAAACTCCAGTTTCATTATCTGAGCCCATAAATGTGTCAAAAAATCATAACAGAGGCAGTGATGCGAGCACCCACTATCCTCAACCAACCATTATTCCCAATACTGAATCACATACTGATAAAAACAAATCCAGTGGTTATCTAATCAATGAATTAGCTGTGCATGAGTCAAATGACCATGAAAATTCAAATCTGTCCCAGGTCACCAACCGTCAGAATTACATTTCCCTAATTAAGTCAAGCAGCTTTTGTCCGCAGGGTTGCATAAACACAGAACAACAAAGGCTTGCACATTATCAAGGGCACACAGAAACACAACATGAGGGACACTGTGCTACATGTCCATCAGTAAAAACAGCCCAGGAGACGGATTCAAATACAGAACAGTTTGCTTTGGGTGTATCAGTCAGGCATGCAAATAGTAAGCTGAAATCCAATGCAGATAAACAGACACTTCCCAATTATTCAACACCCTCTGCCAACGCACAAACAAACTGTGAGCCCACTATCTCATCACTGGAAAACACGGGTGCACACCCCAAAATCAAACTTTCAGTCCACGAAAATTCTGATTCAGATACTTCATCACTACCACAAGCACACACAAGTCCAGAGCTTTCATTCACTGCAACAGCCCCTTTTAACAGCGAGGGATTGCCTGGTACGCACACAGGCCCTGAATGTAATTCCATATTGCCATCATCAACAATGCACTTGGCATCCCTTGCCCACCTCCAATCCTGCGAGGCAGAGGCAATTGTCAAACTGGATTCAAAGTTTAGCCCTGCTCCCCCTCTGCCGTGCCCAGAGGACACCAGCCTGGCTCACTCCCACCCAGCTGCTGCAGCCCTGTTGCTGCCTCCTTCCCCACAGTGCTGCAAATCAGCAGCCCTACAGCAGAGGCTCGATAGTGTGGAGGCCAGCCTGGCGGCCAACAAGGACAGGATCACTACTCTGCTTAACATTATCCATGACCTGGAGACGTGCCACTCTCCCAGCAGCGGGTAAGAGGATGTTAGAGGGTGTGTGTGTCTGCATGTGTAAGTGTGGTAGGGCGGGTGAAATGAGTCCAGGGGTCGTCAATGTTTTTTTTAAGCCAAGGACCCCTTAACTGAAAGAGAGATGGAGCAGGGACCCCCCTTCTACATATATTGTATAAAATTAAGTTGCGTATTAAACTGAGCCTACAATAACGTGTAGGGCGGCCTAAAGCCTTTATACATACCTTTTTTTGCATGGCATACTAAGCTATTAACATCACAATTGTTGGCATGATTTTAGAAATCATGTTTTAATGTTAAACAACATACATACATGTGGCACAGTGAATGCTTAGGATTAACTGTATCTGTGGATGGCTATCTTAGTGACCACCTTACCTATAGGTCAGTAAGCAGTGGGGATTTATATTTGCTAATAATATGTTGGATTCATGTTAAGACTTTAGTTTGAAAAAACGTACAAAACGTAACAATAATTTGGCGGCCCCCCCTGCATTGACTCTGAGGACCCCATAGGGGTCTCGGATCCCCTGTTGAAGATCCCTGCTCTAGTGTAATGTTTTACTTGTGTTACTTATAGACTTGCAACTAAATTATTCCAAGATGCGTCTTAAACATTTACCTTATAGTTTAATGTAATACAAAACCTGCAGGGTCTGATATGAGTGAACTATTAATATACCCTACATTCAGTCCAATACAGGTATAGTGGTTTGCCAGAATCTGGCCTACAGCATTACTTTAAAAGCTGTCCTGCAGTGCTGATCTTTGACTTTCCAGTCACTCATCACTTGCAATAACTGAAACCACTCATGAACCTTGCAACTATTTGGCAAACTGCAGTGATTTACATCTAAAAAAAACTTTTGCTAGTGTGTTTGTGTAATTATATCTTTATGATTATGCAGCCATAGTTGAGTGGAGAAACAATGGGTTACTGTGATGGCAATAACAAATCATTTACATTTAGAGAAAGCCAGGCTCTATAAATACTTATAGTTTGCACCTGAAGACACTCTTTAAGGTAGACATATGTTCTTAAATAACCAGTATAGCACAGATCAGTTATACTTTCCACCCCTATTTTGTTTGTAAAATAACAAAGTGACAGATTACGGCAGTGCATGTATGTCAGATATTTGGTCGTCCTGTCATCCTGATTCATTGTGCAACACTGTTTTTCTCCAAATGTAATTTGTAAATGGCAAAATTGTTTTAAAAAATAATTTGCAAGACGGTGCAGGTCGATGTCCTAGAGTTCATTTAGATGCAGTAAATTATTAAGTGCCGCTTTGTAGAACGTTGACTTTCTGCTGACATTGAACCAATATCCACATGGGAAATAAAGCCTCAACAAGAAAAACATTGTACCATTTATTACATACACTATGATATGACAAGTTGCACAAATACCTTTTACAGACAAACATACTGATAAGATGTTATGAACCTGGCTCTGTGGCCACTATACATATGCCATAAATCAGGGATCATAGTGTGATGATGTGAAGCCTTAACATTGTTACGTTTGCAATAAGGTCCGTGGTTGTGTGGCTGACTGTGACAGAAACCTACTTGGGCATTTCAAGAGGGCACGTCTCAGAGAGATTTATTAAGCCGTGTAACTCTTCTGGGACAAATAACAGGAATTAAAACCGCCTTCTGGCAATGTGTCTCTGTCAATCATTCTCATCCACTGCAGTGTGCTAATAAGTTGTGACTGCCTCCGAGGTCATGTTTCAGAATAACCAACTCCTAATAACCATCTGATGTCTGACACAATGCATGTTATACAGCCCATCGCTGCCATCAGCAGTCTGAATGAAAATCAGACAAAGAGCATAAGCGGAGTGCATATTAAATTGTGAATTTGAAAGGATGAGAGTTTTTGGAAGTTGCCCTTATTTAATGTATCCAATTTGATTTACTTTCTTTTATCGCAGTCGCCGATTCTACAAAACTGGACAGGACCTCAAAAACTGCTCAACCTGCCAGAAGACTGCTTGTATTGTCTACAGGTGAGATAATGGTGAAATTGCCAATGTTGCCTGCATGCAGTGTTTGAACTGATAAGTGATCAGAGCAGCTCCAGAATTCAGCTCTTGCCGAAATAGAAAACTATGGTTTCAGAATATCATTTTATATTATGGTATCGCTTTGTGTTACTGCTTGGTGTTGATTATAGGCTGGAGCAGGAAGCCGTCATTTAGATAAAGTGAAAAATGTGTCTAGGGTTGAGATATTGAGACGTGAGATATTTTCAAAAGGATATTAAGAAAGCAATTACAACGAAATCAATATTTTAGAACGGCACTACGTATAAGAGACTTATTATGAACTGCTACAGAATGAGTGCTTACATTACTGAGACAAAAAAAATAAACGTAACATAACATGGATTTCAATGAATTCACTTTACTTAACATTTGATGAACGGACAGCAGTGGGACCATGCGTCACTTTATCCAAGGGCTACTTTAAAATATAGGTTTTATTTGAAGTTTATCTTGTGCTTGAGACACACAACTCAATAATGTTGAGCCCATTTGGGGTATCAGTTGCCAAGCAGATCTTTGCCAGCCTGTCTACTTCACTTCACTGAAAATTAATGACTTACTGTTGTGTGTTATTGTTTCTCGCCCAGGAAGATACATATTCCTCTCTGAAGAAATCATAAATCTTTTGGACCAACTGCCAAATTTAAGCACTGACTGTATGTGATCAATCTATTCACACAGCAGATGTATGGAGATTGAGATGCACTCTCTAAAATACAAACTAGCAAAGAGGAAGTTGTGCCCAAGCAGCCTGCAGCATAGATTCATAAAGATTTATAATGATCACTTTACTGGAGTCATGTTAACATTGCTAATTTGCATACAAGGTGATTTCATGTCATATAGAAATGTATTTAAGCAGATGAGGAGAGCTGTGGGAGAATTTATCTAAAATAGCGTTCTTAAAATGAGACGCTTGGCATTTATGTTTTCACATCCGGCAGCTATTTGAAGCAATTTTAATTTAATTAAAGAAAGATAATGACATAATTTTAATATTTATACCAATTTCATTTAAGCTGTAGTGTATGAAGACTTATGGTGCAATAGTGGTTAGCCGCAATATTCCAACTTTGATCTCCGTTTGCACCCATTAGCTGAAATGTTGCATCAGTTGGACGCAATGGAAAAAAAAAAAAAAACAATTGTCCCAGAAACACTGTATTTGAAAGGAGGCTAAGAAATCTAAGTCTTCTCATCATCTTTTGGAGAAAAACAATGCCTCAATCTCTACAAAGCAAAACCTAAAACAGTCTTTATCTTGAAATGTTCAAAACATTCGTCTTGATCTACTTATTTTCAAAACCGCTTTTGCATGACAAAAAGATGTTACGTAAGTTGATTTGCTGACTGGTGTGTGTTGCCATGGGGTCTTTAAAGGCCAAGTGGAAGATAAGGAAATATGAACAAGACGTGTGCACCTTCAGAAAAAAAGGATAGGCTGCCGGGTAATGTCTTCCTGCCTGAACCAATCAACCACTTTGAACTCTGACAAGCGCAGAGCTTCCCACATGAGTACCACAAAGTGAACTGTAGCTACAAAAGCTTGATGCATAATTTAAAAATAATCTGGTAATGCGGATCCGACAAAACCTAAAACATTCATTAGCAAGAGCTGAATTTGATAATTTTTTTGTGTCATTTCACATCTGTGTTTTGGGGTGGGGATTTAGTAATTTGGGACTGCATATCTGTCTGTCTATTCAGTGTGGAGTATGACTTCAGGCAGCAAGAACGACGCTTCTTGGAGGTTCTGAACCATCCAGCAAGAGGAAATCAGGCTTTCTCCATGCACCTATCCCAGCCCCTGAACTTCAGCCTGCTCAGAAATGTCATCATTAAGAGCTTAACAAAGTCAAAGGTGAGAAGCAAAAAGCTGTGTAAGACCCTGTTCAAATGGCCGCCCAGGAAAATCCAGCAAGTGTAGACCTCTCAACAATGCCTGTGTGCTGTTTAGTAGCCAATCACCTGTGTTACAAGTGACCAGCAGAAGCCTTTGCAGAGGACCCTTACTATCCCCTTCCTACTCATAGAATGAGATTAATCTGAATTAGGTTCTTACCCAGTAGGGTTCCACTCTCCTGCACATTGTCGAGGCTTATGAACATGATTTTGTATTCAAAATTGCCCATAATCTTTGTGAATTCTTTATTTCACGTTTGATAGTAAATGTTATTTTGTTTTCAACACGCCTGCTTAAAATGTAGGGCTAACCACAGCCACGTATTTCTTTATCTAATTTTAAATATGAGATTCTCTTATGCACTGTTATGAGTTCCAGTTGATGTTACATTTCCTCTTCAGTAGCCCCCCTTATCTGCTTCTCCTAAGGGCGCTTTCACACCTATAGTTCGGTGGACTTGGGGGTGAAGTTGCAACATTTTAGCATTTTTCATTCGGTTCGGTTTGCTGTCACACTGCACTTCAAACGCATCAAACACTGTAAACAAATGTCACGCAATCGAAACGGTTGCTTGTTTATTGGACAGAATATCCGAAACTTGCCGACACCTCTGGTCTCTGAAGTAACAGAGCAACACCAAATTTATAACGTCTTGAGTTTTCTGGTTCTGCTTTAGTGTTTCTAATATTTCAAAAGAAGAAGCTGACAGACAGCGAGTGATGGAGAGAGACGATGATGTGTTGTCAGAACAGATTATGGATCTGAAAGTTATCATCCCTTTAAATCATATAGAAGTCTGTAAATTGTGTGCAAGGTTGAAATTGCAGGCTAGTAAATGCATTGTTTTTGGTCCACTTTCAGTATTTGGGTCGGATCGCGTTCTCACCTAAATTGAACCGAACTCTAGTTCACTTGAGTGAACCGAGACCCCCGTTTTCAAGAGTTTGTTTGTTTGATTCGGATTAGCTTTCACTCCAGCCCAAATGAACCGGACTATCCCACCAAACGCTCCAGGGTTCGTTTTTAAACTGACCAAATGAGGTAGGTGTGAAAGCAACCTAAGACTAAATGTACAGTATGAAACAAGTTTTTGAATGGAATTATTTGGAAATGCAAAAATAAATCTGAATTTACTGACTGTTTATGTGTAAATTTGTCCAGAGCGTTGTTTATTTCTGAATGCTAAACTTCCCTTAGTACACTTAATGAATGAAATAAAGACACTTTTTTGGCTGAGACGTACAGTTTCAGTGCATCTAAACCTTTTCACAAATGTGAACTAGCTACTAAATAGAGAAACATTCATTATGCCTTCGCCAACTGTGCTGATGGTCTCCAAATCCCCAAACAATCTGAACTTCATAAAAGGGTTCTGAGTAAAACAATGACATGACGAAAGGCTGCAATGAAGCGTGAGTCACAATCCAAATGTCCATGTGCAATTGCACAAACCCATGAACACACTCCTGGACACAGGCACATGGACATAGCAAGCAAACTGCAGCAACATGAAACAACACCTTGTGGCTGGTTTTACTGAAGCTTTCATAAATTATCAATGCAAGGGGAGAATGAGATTTAGAGAATTTTAGATAAACCCTCATGATTTAGGAATGTATAAATAGTTTAATTGAGCAGTGAGCTAAGAAAACATTCTGATATTACTTTCTGAGCATAAAATACTTAGATGCTTTAATTGAAATGCCTCCTAGAAGAAATACTGAAAATGAAATTCCGGCAACAATTGTACTGGAGGGAAAAGTGGGTCCACAGCGGATGTGACAGAATTGTAGCCACATGCAGGTAGCAGTTCTGCCACCAAGGTACATTTATCTATTGTAGGTGTAAGTGAGTGGGAGCTCTTTTTATCAAGAAATTAGGGCTGGGCAACGATTAAAAGTTTTAATCGCGATTAATTGCATGATTTCCCCACACAAAAGTAGTGTATAGCGCAATTTTATTTTACATGTTCTGCCATATGAACTAAAGTGCCATAACAGTTCTGCAAACACTTAACATCAGCATTTTGTTTATACAGTAACAGTTAAATAAAATATTTAGTGTAAATCTCAAATTAAATGTAATGTAATCAAAGCAAATACAAAATTAAAGCCTATTGCCACTGCCAGGGCATTCATGTTATCCTGTTTGTTATGTACTGTATACAAAAAAAAACTGCCCACAAACTCCTGAGCCACAATCATAACATTAATACAGGCAATTTCTTTATTTTTCTTTTATCAGGGAGTAGCATAACCAGTCTATGTTCAGTACCAAATGTCTCTCCTCTGTTTTCATCACAGTCAGAGCATGGGAATGCAGCGCCCACTGTTCATCAATATAATGCACTGTAACTCCGAGGTAATTATGGTTACCCAGTGATGAGAACAACAGCGGGTTGCACGTTGTAAAGTTGTCAGTTTTGCAGTCCTTTCCTTTTGATACAACTCGTGTATTCTTCTTGTGATGGTGCGTCTTGAGGGAATCTCATACCTGCCGTCATTTGTTGTGATTCTCCACATCACTAATCGGCCTGCAGTCTGTAGCTTTCCACTTCGCTATCATGGCATTTGTTAGCTTCTCTTGCCTTTGTTTATCTATACTTCTCCCACACGCTGTATCTAACGTAGTCTGCCGAAGCCTCGCGCCACTGTTTGTTTCGTTGAATGATTTGCTGGTATCAACTGTGTGTATTTAGTGCATTTAGGTGATATTTCAGACTGGAAGTACTCCGGTGATAAAAAAAATTGGTCGACTGTGCCATCTGGAAGAACTTTAAAATGAAAATGGCCATGTACAAGTTCCGTACCCTTCTCCATGTTTGAGATTTGTTTATCGGCCTACTAATTTATTTTCTGGTTCCTGTAAGTGTGGGCCGGCAGCAGCCAGCAACAGACTTTTTCAAAATAAAAGCCTGTGAGTAACAGACTTTCAAAATAAAAGAAATAATAAAAACTGCGTTAATGCATGATAAAATAATTGTCTGCGTTAATTAACGAGTTAACGCGATAATAACGCGTTAACTCGCCCAGCCCTACTAGAAATATAACAATGTATGCATGCATACAGAGCTGCAGTGTTCAGATAATGGCTCTAGAGAAAGGTATGTGTAGTCTGAAAAATAGTGTCGGCTGGGTCTGAGAACTACAAGTTTGAAAATTAAAGATATTTGGAGCATGGAGTTAGAAAGAAGTGAGCATACCAGACCTCTGTAGGCCGCTCCTCATCTCTGCTTGACACTAGCAACTCAAGGCTATGATAGAAAGTACTAGCATAATAGTGCGTTCCATTTGTACTCGGAAGTCGGATTTTCGGAAACGCCCCTTGACCTCGGATTTCCGAGCTTGGAACTCGGGCAACCACCGAGTACCCCCAGCTAAAAATCCAACATGGCTGCTCTGTGTATCAACAGTTGTTAAAGCTGTAGTAACATACAGTTATTAGCATTTCTGTCTTATTTGTGTCTCACTAAATCAGTCATACACTCAGTCCTGTCCAACTTCTATCTGTGGATATGTTGTTATGCTATTTGTGTACACAAAAAACTGCGTAATGCGTTGTTATAAACTGGCATTGTTAACAATGGCTAACCTGGCTAAAGCTAATGAAAACAATGAAAATCCAACTTGGAACGCATTCAACTCGGGTGACGTCATTCCCAGCTTTGGCTTCTGAGTTGCGAGGTAAATGGAACGCACTATAACACACTTGCATCTCTGACTGATCTGTTGACGCACAAGTTGCATTGTGGGTACTGTAGGCAAAAGATTTTGCAAAGGAAGAAAAATGCGTGGAATAAAAACGGAAGATATTACTGGTTCTCCTGCATTGATTTTGATCCTTTTTGTTTTAACTGTCCATGGGGAGACTGACAATGCTAAAGGAATGTGATGCTAAATTGGTGCAGTACTCTCTAAACATAATATGGGATAGTATTTTTGATTGTGCCATGCAGTTGTTCTGAAGGGCCTTATGGAAAGAGTAAAAACTAAATAATTTATCATTTGTCATGTGCTGTCAGAAATCATTCCAAAGACAGCGGTAGTATGTTTATGCAGTGTTTCCCAAAGTTTGTGAAAGACTAAGGTGCACATATTTGGCGGGTGTTTAGGGGTCCTCCCCTAAGAAGATGTTAAGGTTTTCAATAACAAAAATGCAATTTACGTAATTTTGGACCATTCTTGTTATCATATCTCTCTAAAACATTAGAAAACCAAGAGCAAATAATAAATACATAACATTTAAAAAGCATAGACAAAACTTGCTAAAGAAAAAGAAAATTTCACTGGGGTTCACTGGGGACAAACTACAATCATTAGATCTGAGAAAAGAAATTTAGTTGCATTCATTCGGCTTAGGTGGCACCCAGAATGGCTTGGGTGCTGTGCCTAAGCCTTATAATGGTAGGGAAAACACTGGCATGGTTGTAAGCATAGGCGTAATTTACAGTAATCAAAACTTGCCAGTGCAACCCCCCCACCCCAAATATCTATTATAATTTCCTTTTCCTTTATAAAGACATTTGTACCATAACTTGATGCAGAAAAGGAACAAATTGTTGCAGAAAAAAATCACCAGAATGCCGCTCAAAATTTCAATTTTGCTCAAAAGTGGAGATGTCAATCCCCCCCAATACTGAACTCAAAGTTATGCCCTTGGTTGTAAGTAATTGTGCATCATAAATCTAGCAAATCTTTTCAGCATAAGCCAAAAATGTACTTACTTTTTATAGACCTTATATTAGTTTCAAAGAGGCGTTTTCATGAAACTTACTAGTACAGAAAAGACAAAATATAAACTTACAAGGGATGAACACACTTTCATGTTTGCTTATGCAGAAAGCTTTACATTTTTACTTAGGAGATCCATTAAGACTCTGGAGTTCCCTGCCAGCGGACTTGCCAATTTTGAAAAGTGGTACTGCTAAACAATATTGCAGCAACAGCACTGCACTGAGTTCTAGAGCCAAAGACAAATGGGTCTATAAAATAAAACATAAACAGGCCAGACAACATATTGCACTTATACTCCATATCAGAAATGATCTTTCAGAGGGACTGAAACTACTTGTCATCCATGCATGTGAACATTAAAGAGCTCAATTTTAAAATGGTTTGGCAAGTAGTTTTATATAATATCAGTTCAAACCCTCCCTATAGCTGTAACAGTATCAGTGTAATTCACATAGTGCTAGAGAAGAACAATTCACTGTGTCTCAGTTATGCAATAACCGCAACAATATGGTTGTATTGCTTCTTTTGAAAGGTGGTTGAGCTGGGGGCTGATATTGGTGGAAATAACCTAATATGTCTGTTACGCCTCAGGAGATGATTCAGCACCAGTCAGGCATGAAACTGCTGTCCTGCTGCACTTAAGATGTGCACAATTGTCTTAAGAATTGCACAAAGAAGCAACTCAAGCAGTTTTTAAAGTAGAATGTTTCCTTCTACTGTAAGTGTCTGTTTCTATTTACCCACACATTGTATCAGTTCTGCATTTACTGTCTCACAAAGTCTGTAGTGTAGCCTCTACATTTTCTTGTGGGCTATAAAGGCATCAAGCACAGTGTACAGTATGTCACACAGCCATTTGGACCGACTATGTAAGGGATTCTATTTTGTCTGAGATGTGCTTCTTGTCTTGCATTTTCCTTTAGTAGTTAGGCACCGATTTGTGTCCTACATGTAGACTTTTTCTAGCACATGTAAGTTGTAAAGAGGGCAGTTAGCTCTAGAATACATTCCAAAGTAGCATGTCAGTATGTAAAATAACATTTCATTACATGCATGTGTGTAACACACAGCTACATAATATGTATACATGTTGAACATATATATATTTTTAAAGCACACTCATATAGTATTTTCTTGTAAACATTATTTCCATCTGCTGCACAGTGACTAATTAAGTTTGTTGGCTCTTTATGGCAGTTTTATGACCTAACACCTAAAATCTGCCAGCTGAAAAACTTCAATCTCCATTAAGTGACATTGCTGATATTAACTTTGAATCAAATGATTTCCTGTAAGGTGAAAGAATTACTAACACCAACACCACCAAAAAGTAACACCCCAGTCTGCAGCCCTATGCAGCCCTCAGACACTTTCAGCTCATTATTTTGGTTCAGTGGTCCATCTGGTTGAGGTCCAACGGCTCTCACCAGCCCCTGCATAAAAAGCAATGGGCAGCAGCTAGCTCACAAGCTCAAGCAAGCTGTACACTACCTAGGGAAAAGACATACTTTTTATTTTTTTATCCCCAAGGGGGAAATTACATGTTTACACTCCGTTGATATATTACACATACACACAGGCCCAAAATACACACACATGCACAAACAGGACCTATACTGTACATGCACTGAGGGGGCTGCCCAGGAAAGGAACGAGCAGTTGGGGGTGCGGAGCCTTGCTCAACTGGCACCTCTCCAGCTACCAGTGCACAGTCTGTACTTGGTCCCTACGGGGACTTGAACCGTCGACCCTTCGGTTCCCAAGCCAAGTCCCTACAGACTGAGACAAAGTCAAAGGGGATGATCTGAACATGAAGAAACTTCAAGCTCAACCGAGGCAGGATCTGGTAAGAGAGATGAGATCTGGAGTGCACGGCTATAGTAAGAGCTTTAATAAGGTGCAGCAACTAACATTTTGACACAGAGCATGTCTGCATTGTTGAGATAGCCTAGTTTCCGTCTGGACCACAGTGGTGGACCGACCTAGCGACCAACAGACAGACACACATTGTCATCCCTAGACCAATGTTAAATTATTCTGTGCAAAAAGAAAGCATGCCACAAACACACACTATGCTGAAAAGGCCACCAATGTTGATTTGCATTTTTTTAGCATTTATGCACCACAGTAAGATGAATGTGTCCCCAATGATTCATGGATTTTTTTTTTATCCAGTAAAACATATGCTAATCATTTGACAACTCTGCAGAGCATCAAATGTTCCATAAGGCAAAAGGCAAGGCCATTTAAAGCGTCAGGAAGGGTTCTTTTATTTTAAAATGTAGGAATGACTGCTAAGAGATACTATTTCTTTAATTCTTCAAAAGGCATACTTTGACAAAACTGGACATTATGATATTAAGGTAATAGTTATGGCCAGTTTTAATATATTTCAGGCTGCATGGTTTATGTTGTGTCCACCCTGTGTGAGACAGTTTTAGAGAGGCCAAACTCATTTCCACTGCAGTGCTTTTCTCCCAGGGCAGCCTGCTATGTGCACTGACAGCCATTTTTTTAGACTGAAGTTCTGTGGAAATAGCCTTGTTCTTCTTTTTCCAGCACAGTGAAGTGTGAATTGATTTACAGGATGCTAATGAATATTTATTCTACAAATCTAGCACTAATAACGTGATTGTACAGCAAACTAAGCAGACTTAAAGTGTTGATTTGAACTTCTCAAGTCAATTTAGCTCTGGTTTATGATCTGTTTCTGTTAATTAGTGTAAAAATGAGTGTCAGTTTTTTTTTGTAAATTAACTCTGACAGTGTCATCATGATGATGCTTTACACTGAAATGCACCAACAACTCCTAACCTTGCTGTGACACCCAGTACTAATTGGTAAATCCTGCTTCTCCCGATGGAGGAAAGAACCCTCGTGGATGAATATTTAAAGTGTTTGTTTATGTATGCACCAATCGCCAAGGCATGTTCCACATTAACTGTAACTTACTGTGGCAATAAACCCTTTTCTGATTTCAACAACAGAGGGGCAGATAGCTCTTATTTCACCTCTTTTTTATTTGTTTTGGTAAAATAATAAATAGATGTTTTCTGAGTACTGATCATAGACTGCTATGGTACTGATGTTATACTGTTATGCAAATACTTGTCTTGATCCTGCATTAGGTGAAACTGACCATCGGTGAGGTAAAGAGTGGAATTTTCACAAGCCAAATATAATTACAGTCTTAATCTATCACAGAGTAACTGCTAGCAGTTCTTTGTTTCTTTATTTTCGACATGAAGTTGTTATTTTTTTTCCCCAACAAAGTTGAAGTTTAGTTTTCCAACTTGCATTTTCTGCTGTAACTTAAGCAAGTTCCTGTGCTGTTGATAACATATTGAAAACAAATTTCAGTTTGTATTCCCTGATTAAATTATGCAAACAGTAGCCTACATACATGCATGTATATAAACCTTGATTAAATCCCCAGGTCGACGCTGTCATATACGACAGCAAATTACACGTTTAATGTCATATTCACTATCTCCAGATCAATACAGTGTAGAGACTTACTTTTTTATTAAAAGACAAATGCGCCTGTCAATGAGGTCTTCCGTGCGATCGCAGGTCTGTTTTAGAAGTTTCTTCATCCAGCCTGCAGCTGCAGTTTCTGTAATGTCACAATAAATCCATGATGATCCATAAAGTTATGTAATCTGCGATATCTCTGCATGGCTTTAAACTAGCAGCGTTCTGTTTGTTTAGCCTAAAGGCTAACATCTGGGCCTTTCAAAGAGGGCTTCTAGGTCTCCCAGAAGCTTTGTAACCTAGTCTGGAACTTCAGTATCGTTGCACAGACTTTGTGCAAAATTCCAGACTGATACATCCACGACTGAACGGTTATTGAGTCCTATTTTCTTATGGAAAGGCATTGACTTACAGTTAAGACCGGCCATCTTTACTTCCTGAATTCAGTGGGCCGAGTGTGTCGACCAATCAGGGTCTGTCTTCCTGACTATCTTCTTCTTTGGCGTTTTACGGCAGCGGCAACCACAATGGTGTTGATGCTGCCGCTCTTCTGTGTTACTTTGCTGCTACATGTGCCTTTCATGAAACAACTGAGCCGAAATAATTATATAACAGCGTAAATGTAATAAATAATGCATAGATTCTCAGTTGTGCGTTTAGTAGGAGGTGTATTGGAGATGACACAACTAACTTTTTGGATAAAAAACATTTTATGGTAGGCATTCACAATTAAGTTACATTCACCAGATACCTATATTTTAAATGTATTACATTGTTGTTTGTTGTTTGATTGTTGGCTGATGAACTTAAATATTTATTAAAAATGTCATTTAAATGTTATTAGAAAAGATTGGATTTCGGGTGTACCATAATTGACCTTGACCTAGGTATAAATATACATTTAAAATATATATATATATATATATATATATATATATATATATATATATATATTAGCTTACCTTAACCCTAACCCTTCATTTCACATTTTATGGCACCAAATATGTACCACAAAGGATCACGCCGACTTATTGGGACTTATTCACTTATTCACCGTATCCCCCAGAGAGATAAGTCCATACATACCCTTCTCATCTCCGTGCGAAGCACTGCAACTTCTGCTACATGGGCAGAGTGATTTGCTCACAGCACCTGAGAAGCCCCGTGGTGAGGAGCAGAGAGTAACAACGGTGCTTTTCAGGTATTGCGCTAATCACTCCACCCAAGTAGCAGTGCTTCACCTTCTGAGAATATAGTTCCCAGTATATATACGGTTAGAAGATGGCTGTGTCTAATGTGACCTTGTTATTTGTACATGATGTGACTATACAAATCACAACATGTAAATAGGAAAATGTTGGCGTTATTTTGTCACTTATTGGGAGAAGTAGGCTAGTTGGAGTCGGTTACCTCCAGGATCTGTGCTAAACCAGGCTAGCGGTGGGTGCGCCAGACAGAGTTATGACGCGTAGGGAGATGAGAAGGGTATGTATGGACTCATCTAACTCTGGGGGATACGGTGAATAAGCTAAAGTCCCAAATAAGTCGGCGTGTTCCTTTAATATGGAGGCAACTCCTACAAAGTAAAAAAAAGAAAAGATTACACTATATATGGAATCATGCACACTGACACTTGACAAAAGGTTAATTCAAAAAGTATTTTCATTCAAGAATCAGAAAAAAAATTGATTATGGCGTCGAAATACCAACTTGTCAAATATCAAATATGTCAAAATATAGGGCCCTAACTCAAATTTGATTAATTTAATAATGATAATATACAATACTAATAATTACATTACAAATATGAAACTAAATGTTAAAAGTGAGAGAACAAATGCTCTTCCATGCAGATGTGAATAGGTACTACAGAAACAGCATTAATGTGTGTGTATGGGAGGGTGTTACGTGGGTGTGTGTGTATTCCTGTGCTCTCCTGTGTCATGATCCAGGTACCTGGCTGGTCGGGCACACCTGCAGCGTATCGGCTCATCAGGGGTTGATATGGGATGGATGGAGGCAGGAGGAAGGCCAGTGGGCCAGAGAGCCGTACAGAGCGTGTCGCTGTCGGTCGTGAACGGGAGTTGTGGTGCTCTCCGTCTTGCTGTTTCATATTTCTTCATATATTGTTGATTCATTGGTTTTGTTGGCTTAACGTTCTTTTTCCTCGCTTCTTGTCTTTACAGGGAGTCGTGTTGGGTTAATCTTGGTTTATGTTATTTTTGAATAAATAGTCTAATAATATGAATCCTTCTGTTTCCTTGCGTTCTTTAAACACCCGGTTTATCATTATATTGTTTCTCCCCCTTTTCCCCTAGACATTAGAAGGGGGACATACAGAGGGCAATATGCAATTTTATTATGTCAGTGGGTGGTCAAGATGCACAAGACAGCAGCATGGCTGTCAAGTAAGCACACTCAAATTAGCAAGTTGTAGAGTTGTGACCTCATTATATGTGGCAAAAAAATCAGTAGCTGTGCCAAGTTTCCGGTCAGCTGTAAAACTAGGCATACAATTTTAGTTCCCATGTCAGTATCTGTTTGCCTTTTTATATCAGGGTTTATTACATTTATGTGCAACCTCTTATTTTTACCACCAAGTATAACAACAAGAGACTCTTCCCTGTTTCTCCATTTGGAAACATTGCTGCCGGTTTGATTCACAGACAGAACGAATGACTCATGTTGACGTGGAGACACAGTGGCAGTGTTTCTTGGGGACAAAGAGGGGCGGAAGAGGGCAGTGAAGGGCAGATTGGGGTTTTCTCTCGCTCCTCCTCCCAGAGTCGAGTGTCCACCAGAGGGGTTTTAGAGGAGCAGTAATCCACTGATATGTCAGAGATTGGCTTCCCCTGGGATGGAAATGTAATATGACAGAGCACAATGGAAGAGGAGAGAGAGAGCACTAGCTGAATTTCTTTACAACAAAGCAGGCAATTGCCTGGGGCTTTTATACAGCCTTGAACGTGGTATAATTTGGCTTAATAATCCTGCATAACACACATAACAATTTTCCTTCTTACCTGTATATTTTGTTTCCTGGCTTCCATTGTGTTTGACACGTGGACACATTAATGGTGGCACATATCGCACTTTCACTGGACAGGGTTTAAATGTCTTCATAATTAGAAATTATATAATCACTAGAGAGGATCACGAAAGCCATGCTTTGCCTCTTATAAAGAGTATCATACTTCTTTAAACGTTGAAAGCAAAGCATACCATATCTGAAAATGGCTTCCTTTATTGCCCTAGGAGGGGAATTCATTAGGCTCACACATTCATACCACACACATACAAACACAAGTGCAAGCAAATGATTAATGCACATCAACAACAACAAAATTTCAACCTCAAATTAAAAAAAAACCCAATGTAAAATACGTAAGGACAGCTGCAGTGTGGCAGTTATTTTTTATATTTTATGTTGCATGTCTGTTTAGGTCAGACTAGTCCTAGACACAGTCCCACTCAATCAAACACCCTACTTCAGCCCTATTTCCTCCGTCCTTTAAGGCACAATGCATAATATAAATGCAAACGAAGGGCATTGGGCATTTGAAAGAAAGTTGTAGACACTAGCACTAATTTCAGGTTACTCCTGTCATAAGAGGTAAGTTTCCAAAAAACAACGATACGTCACACTGCTGTTTGGAGGGGATGGAAGAGCCAGGGTTTGTACGTCTCTCTTTAGCTCTCTTTTTCATTCTTTACACAACTATTTCTGTCACTTTTGATGTAAGTGCAACACCATTTTGCCTGTCAGCAGAAACTGTCTGAAACTATGCACTGCTATCCCCACATTTAAACAATTATGGCATCTCCCCAGTCCCCACCTCTCTCTGACGGCCGGCTCTTTACCCTGCCTTCGACTGTGGCAGTCCGGAAACAACTAAACACTTTTGCCGATACACGTGGTTGGACACCACTCTTGTGAACCATTTATTTTGAGTCATAGCCTGTCTCTGAGAGTCTACAGCATAGACTGTAACTGTCTATAGCCACGATAGTGCTCTGTGCAGCTGAACCTGAGCTAAATGCTAATCAGCATGCTAACATGCTCACAATGGCAATGCCAACATGCTGATGTTTAGCAAGTAAAATGCTTACCATGTACACCATCTTAGTTTAATGTGTAAACAACATTTGCTACTAAGCTGAGGCTGATGGGTACATTATTAGTTTTGCAGGTACCAACAAAAGAATTAGAGGCAATTAGAATTGTGTTATTACAATTAACCCTGTGGGGAATATGATTTGCTGTGCAATCTATCCAATACTTGAGAGATAGTTCAATGAAAAATAAAAACAAAACCAATTTTAATCCATGTCACAGATGTCTTAAATAATATATTTCACTGAATGAGTGAAATAGATGAAAAGTGATTAGAATGTATCCTCTATAAACCTTGAATATCAGTAGAACATGTTATATGACAGTATATTTCAGCCAGGAAAATATCTATTTGATTTAGAAAACAACTTTGATGATAGAAGAAAAATCAGATTTGGCATTGCAGCAACACAAAGCGGGTGAAAACAGCAGCCTTGAAACAGTGAGAAAAGGCTGTTAGTCAGAAACATCACTTCAGGCTTACTCACATCTTGTTAGCACACCAGTGTGAATGAGGATGATTGACAGACAGCTGGAAGGCCTTTATAATTCCTATTATTGGAGAAGAATCGTATTCCACGGCTAGACACATCTAACAGCCTGTTAGCCTGAAGTACACATACACACAGTCATCACTGGTATAAAAACAACACTCATACACAAGTAAGCAAGTATAACCATTCTTATAAGTGATAGTGGAAAGTAATTTCTTATGCATATTTGTTATGTCTTTTATGATGATAGTTTATATTCTACATGTCATGGTAATGTAAAGTAACTTTAGACTGTAGTGATTTTTATTTTTCTTTAGGATCCCCATTAGCTGATGCAGATGCATATAACTATACATATTCCTCTTCATATACTCATATATATTACACTGAATTCATAAGCACTGCATATATAAAAGTGAAATGTTACAACATACATACATCATGTACAATGTAGTCAAAAAATATAGTACATAGTACTATATATAGTAGTATAGTATATAGTATATATAGTAATATAATATATAACAGGTGCAGGGCCATTAGATGTTGCTTTACTTGTTTTTTAAAGCTTGCTTTATTTTGTGGTTTAGCAATCTCAGCTGGAAGTAGGTTCCATGAAACCATACCTCGATACAATACTGTACGTTGCTTTGATTGTATTCTGGATCTAGGAACTGTGTAAAGACCTCTGGTGGCATGCCTGGTGGGGAATGTATGTGTGTTAGAGCTAAATGTGACTTGACTATACAAACATTTAGGAATTTTCAATACATTCTTTGTTTCTAACAAAAACCAGGAGTGATGTCGATAACCTCTCCTCAACTTTCAACCAGGAAAGATTGACATGCATGTTGTTTACATTAGACCTAAGGATCTGCATCGAAGGGCAGACCTTCCTCCACAGCGCGGCGTAGGAGGGTCTGGCTAGTCCACACAACATTCCGGGATGGGAGAAAAACGTGCTGTGATTTATTGGCTTTTCTTTAAAGCAATCATAATTGTCACAATCGTACATTCAAAAGTTGTTTTAGTCGTGCAACAGAAAACTCCGATTGGACAGAGTCTAGCTAGCTGTCTGGATTTACCCTGCAGAGACATGAGGAGCAGTTAACCATTGTACTCGTAAATCGACCGGAGTTTAAAATTCCAAAACAAAGAAAGCAGAAGGTAACGGACATCCGGGCGAGAAGAGCGTGATCCGGCGGAATTTCCGGCAGCACCGGAGCAATCCCGGAAGTGGAACGTTGTGGATATACACTCCAACAGCGGTAGTGAGGAAAGGATGGCAGCTAGATGGCAGTGTGTGTACAGAGGCGCCACTACTAGTGTGAGACAGAGGCCACTACTATTTCAAGTTCATCTGTATGTATGTATGTATGTATGTGTGTCCGTGTTTGGGGGGGAAGGTAACCTGCACGTCACACGCAGACGCCACATGCAGGATGCTTTACAACAGGGGAGGGGACTGTTACTGCCTTTGACTCTTTTCCTGCTTCCAACGTTAGCCACATGATTGCTGGACAGGCCCGGATTGGCTAATCGGGAGCACCGGGAAAATTCCCGGTGGGCCGGTCTGTTTTTTTGGCCGCGAGGGCCGTTGTTGTCATGGCACTGGGTTGAAATATGGATGCTGTCCCTATGGCTGCCTGCACTCACAGCAGCCCCACTCTTTTTATTCATTATTTTATCGCAGTCCCACTCTTTTTTTATTTAATATTTTCTCGCAGAGTGCAGCCTGCAGGTTAATAATGACGTGATTATTTTTTGACTCCCTGCCCCCCGCGAAATTACGAATCCCACTATGGCAACGCCAAGACCCGCCCTTCAATCACTATATTGGCCAGGCGTCCAAGGTAACGTAACCTGATTTGTTCAGGTCCTATCCCCTGACCAATCCGCTATCCTAACCTTAACCACTCGAGGTGAAATGCCTAACCCCAACCAATCGAGCTGCTTCGGAGGGCGGGTCTTGGCGTTGCCATAGTGGGATTCGTAATTTCGCATCCCCCCCCCCCCCCCGCCCCGACACGGCACCTTGAAAGTTGCTCAAAATAAAAAAGTCTGATAAAAATGGATAACAGGAAGCGCAAAGGCGGCGCTGAAAAGGCCAGAATAAAAAAGAAGAAAGCTTTGGAAAGTGACGCAGCCAAATGTTCTAAGCTGAGCACATTTTTCCTCAAAAAAACAAATGAAGACGACGAGGCCGGTAAGTAATAACGTTAAGGTAGTTAGGAGCAGTGCAAGATGCTCGCGACCGTGCAAAACAACGTTGTCTGCAAACCACCGTTCATGTATCAAACGTTTTTCTTGTAGCTGTTCAGCAGCAGCCGCCTCTAGTCCGGTTTGCAGCTAACAGTGACGAGCAGCGAGACCCGGTAACGTTACCGAGCTCCAGTCATGAGCCCACCACACCAGAACCCTGCTCAATGAAACATGTCCTGAGATTATTATACATTAATAATAATGAATCATTAATGAAACTGACTTGACTTGATTTGAAAGCTTTGTAAAAAGGGGATATTTGTGGTGAGAAATAAATGTAAAACATTTCATTTAGTGTCAGACACAGAGCCAGCTGTGAAGAGACTAATGTTCTCACTGAGACACAGGGAAGCTGCTGATGTACCATCATGTGTGAATAAGAAAACGTTATCACTGAAAAAATGCTTTTCTTACTTCGTATCTTACCTGTTTCCAGTTCAAATATCTAAATATTCTTAATTCAAGATACATTTACTAGACAAGTGAAATTATGTCGTTTTCTGAAAAAAACCTAAAAATTAAGTGATTTTGTTTTTTTGTTGTTGCTTAAAACAAGCTAAATCTAAAACAATTATTTTTGGCAGATAATGTGCCTTGTTTTAAGCAAAAATCACTTAATTTTGAGGTGTTTTTTCATACTTGTTTAGTTAATGCATCTTGATGTAAGATTTTCTTTTAGATACACGAGACAAAAATACTAAGTAAGAAAAGCATTTTTTTTTTGCAGTGATCACATTATTTACAATATAACAACTTTCTATTCCCAAGTGTTACTAGTGACCCATTATGTTTTTAATCAAACAATAGTGAATATACAAAGCTCACGATTGAAAGGGAATAGGATAAAAGTAAAATGAATTAAGCCTTTAGTCGTGAACTAAAGTGGGCCGGTCTAAGGCATGAAACTCCAGGGCTGAAAATGAGTCCCAATCCGGCCCTGTTGCTGGATATACCAAACTAACTTTTCTTTACTTTCCTGGAGCAGGAACGGATAGCTGAAAGGAACATCGTGACTGTTGTGTGGAATAAGCTGGGCGAAAAAAAGGCCCTACGCTTTTCAGTGTCTATTATTAAAAGCCAGACACTACATAGTATTAAGTTGTTGGGAGCTTTAGCTTCACCACTTCTAAACAGAGGCAGAATATCACGTGATCTCGGAGAATATAACCTTCACAGCTCTGTGCAATGCAAGAAAATCTCAGAGCTGAACCGGGCAGACACAGCAGTTTTCATCAGACTCACCCTGGGTCGGGTTCATTAAGTCTACTGCTAATTTACAACACTAATAACATTCGTTGCCAAAATACCCCCGCAAATCAAAACCCCCACTTCACCGTTGACTGTCAAGCCGCTAAACCTGTATGGAAATGAACACCTCTACTGAAGTGTTAAATTCGTTAATGATCATACGATAAGAGACCACACCGTGTCTCTCTCTCTCTCTCTCTCTCTCTCTCTCTCTCTCTCTCTCTCTCTCTCTCTCTCTCTCTCTCTCTCTCTCTCTCTCTGTGCACACACCCACACACACACACACACACACACACACAAACAGATGATTAGCTCTCATAACGGGCCATGTGGGTAGCACACTGCCATGAGCCCATGACGCTAATGTCTGATTACTCCACATTTTCATTGTGATATTTTGTGATTACATTCTGAATCTGCAATGTTCTCTGTCAGGTAAATCAGTAAGTCAGTAGTGGGCTAGGCTGTACAGTGGAGTTGCATATTAAGTGGTATGAGGGCCTTCTGTAAGTAATTTTGGGGTACATTTTGGTTTTGAAAAATTCTACAAGCAGCAATACCACAGACCAAGCAATCGGCCCATTCCAAACACGCACATTTTCAACGAGCACTGTACTAGTAATACCAAATAAAGAAGACAATGCTTGATGTTTTGTTACATTTCAAGTGCATGATATAGTTGCAGAGCCTCTAAGGTTATTCTGTTAAAATTGAAATGAAACACTGACCCCTACGCACAACAGCTACACTGTCTGCTAACCGCAAACTGCTAACTTCTTCAGTTATTAAGATAAAGCGCCCTTTATTCATTTTAACTATCAACAGCCAAGTTATTACATTTGTAATAACAATAATCTATTTCTGATCTGACTGTTTATTTATTTATTACCTTTTTATTGCTTACTTGCTACTGTGTTGTTTCTTTTAGTTGTGAGGTGTGTTGAGTCTCTTGCTTCGGAAACACGCCTCAAATAAACTTAAGTAGTTATGGAACTTTGACGTTGACTCAGCCAAAGAAAGCAGAAGTGGCGTAAAACATGAGATAATACATATTATCGTAATTTTTATCCCTTTATATTTAATGTATTGATTAAAGTGCCCATATTCTGGGATTTGGTGTGTTATTTTGTGTCTCTGGTGCTTCCACACGCATACAAACTTGGAAAAAAAATCCATATTGTTTTAAGTGAGATATGGGTTTCTGAATGTATGCTGCCTTCAGTCTCCGCGTGAGCTGGTCAATATCTGCAGGGCTTTCTACGTCATTGGCCGAAATGAGGGGGCTAACCGCTAGCATGCTAGCGGTTAGCCCCCTCAATCTCAATGGCAAAACACTGCTACAACACACACAAGTTCACCATAATCTACAAAAGAACTACTTACATGTCCCTGTTCTGCAGGTTTTCCAGGTGTTGGAAGTGTGCTGGAAGTGCGCCCTCTACTGACCGAAGTTAGATAAACAGCTAGCTAGCTGATGTGATCCTTACCTAGCTCCTGCGCATGTGCAACTCCCAACAAAGATGGTACAGAAGTGAGATGTCTCACTCTGTAGCTAAAACAGAGACCTGAACACAAAGGGTAAAAAGAGGAGCTGTAGCAATGTGCAGTACAACAAAAATATGGTGCTTTTTTGAAAATTAAACCGTGTAAACCTATTCTGGTACAACCTCAAAATTATGAACCTGAAAATGAGCATAATATGGGCACTTTATAATTACAAGGTTTTCACCATTATTTGGCTTTGCTTACTGAGTATTGATTTCTGGACCAGTGCATTCAAATGAGTTCACTTAATACTTAACATTCTTAATGCTTAATTTGTACTTCACTTGAGATATTATTCTCTGTTACGCCGTTGACCTGGTCAGATTTATGAAGCATAGCGCATTGCTATTTCTAACTGAACAAATAGTCTTACCAGCCTCTGTGATTCTCAGGCCTCCTCCTCTCTAAATAAATGATTTCATGGCTCCCTCTTGGATTGAGGATATTACTGTAACATCCTGATCAGCATCCACACTAATCCACACTACTGTCTGCAATCTTTTTTTAACCCTTATTTAATCATGAATTTAAAGCAACAGTAAAAAAGGAATTTTCTTTAGTTTAGTAAGGACATAGCTTGATATTAAGTGTACACTAAATTTAGAATATTTTTTACCACTTTACCTTGCTGTCATATAGCTCTTTCCGATGGGGAACTCAAGCCCCTGACCTTCACCGCCACACGGGTGGCGGTGAAGGTCAGGGGCCTCGACGGACCAGACCCGGGCAGCAGAGGCTGGCTCTGGGGACATGGAATGTCACCTCGCTGTGGGGGAAGGAGCCGGAACTTGTGCGTGAGGTGGAGCGCTACCAGTTGGATCTGGTGGGGCTTACCTCTACGCATAGTCTCGGTTCTGGAACCGTACTCCTGGAGAGGGGTTGGACTCTTTTCTTCTCCGGAGTTGCCCAGGGTGTGAGGCGCCAGGCGGGTGTGGGGATACTCACAAGTCCCCGGCTGAGCGCCGCAACGTTGGAGTTTACCCCTGTAGACGAGAGGGTCGCCTCCCTACGCCTGCGGGTTGTTGGGGGGAAAACTCTGACTGTTGTTTGTGCATATGCACCAAACAAGAGTTCAGAGTATTCGGCCTTCTTGGAGACCTTGAATGGAGTCCTGTATGGGGCTCCGGAGGGGGACTCCATAGTTCTGCTGGGGGACTTCAACGCACATGTGGGCAATGACGGAGATACATGGAGAGGCGTGATTGGGAGGAACGGCCTCCCTGATCTAAACCAGAGTGGTTGTCTGTTATTGGACTTCTGTGCTAGTCATGGATTGTCTATAACAAACACCATGTTCGAACATAGGGATGCTCATAAGTGTACTTGGTACCAGAGCACCCTAGGCCGAAGGTCAATGATCGATTTTATAATCGTTTCATCTGATTTGAGGCCGTATGTTTTGGACACTCGGGTAAAGAGAGGGGCGGAGCTGTCAACTGATCACCATCTGGTGGTGAGTTGGGTCAGGGGGTGGGGGAAGACTCTGGACAGACCTGGTAAGCCCAAACGGGTGGTGCGGGTAAATTGGGAACGTCTGGAGGAAGCTCCTGTCCGACAGACCTTCAACTCACACCTCCGGCGGAGCTTTTCGTGCATCCCTGTGGAGGCTGGGGGCATTGAACCTGAGTGGACAATGTTCAAAGTTTCCATTGCTGAAGCTGCGGCACGGAGCTGTGGTCTTAGGGTCTTGGGTGCCTCAAGGGGCGGTAACCCTCGAACACCGTGGTGGACACCGGTGGTCAGGGAAGCCGTCCGACTGAAGAAGGAGTCTTTCCGGGATATGTTATCCCAGAGGACTCCGGAGGCAGTTGCAAGGTACCGACGGGCCCGAAGGACTGCAGCCTCTGCCGTGAAAGAGGCAAAGCAGCGGGTGTGGGAGAAGTTCGGAGAAGACATGGAGAAGGACTTTCGGTCGGCACCAAGGCGCTTCTGGAAAACCGTCCGCCACCTCAGAAGGGGGAAGCGGGGAACCATCCAAGCTGTGTACAGTAAGGATGGGACGTTGTTGACCTCAACTGAGGAGGTAATAGGGCGGTGGAAGGAGCACTTTGAGGAACTCCTAAATCCAGCTGATGCGCGCTCTTTGTTAGAGGCAGAGCTGGAGGATGATGGGGGATTGTCGTCAATTTCCCTGGTGGAGGTCACTGAGGTAGTCAAACAACTCCACAGTGGCAAAGCCCCAGGGATTGATGAGATCCGTCCAGAAATGTTGAAAGCTCTGGGTGTGGAGGGGCTGTCTTGGTTGACACGCCTGCTCAACATTGCGTGGAAGTCTGGGACAGTGCCAAAGGAGTGGCAGACCGGGGTGGTGGTTCCCCTCTTCAAAAAGGGGGACCAGAGGGTGTGTACCAATTACAGGGGTATCACACTTCTCAGCCTCCCTGGTAAAGTCTACTCCAAGGTGCTGGAAAGGAGGGTTCGGCCGATAGTCGAACCTCAGGTGGAAGAGGAACAATGCGGATTCCGTCCTGGTCGTGGAACAACGGATCAGCTCTTTACTCTAGCAAGGATCCTGGAGGGAGCCTGGGAGTATGCCCATCCAGTCTACATGTGTTTTGTGGATCTGGAGAAGGCATATGACCGGGTCCCCCGGGAGACTTTGTGGGAGGTGCTGCGGGAGTATGGGGTGAGGGGGTCCCTTCTCAGGGCCATCCAATCTCTGTATGACCAAAGCGAGAGCTGTGTCCGGGTTCTCGGCAGTAAGTCGGACACGTTTCAGGTGAGGGTTGGCCTCCGCCAGGGCTGCGCTTTGTCACCAATCCTGTTCGTAGTATTTATGGACAGGATATCGAGGCGTAGTCGTGGTAGGGAGGGGTTGCAGTTCGGTGGGCTCGGGATCTCATCGCTGCTCTTTGCAGATGATGTGGTCCTGATGGCATCATCGGCCTGTGACCTTCAGCACTCACTGGATCGTTTTGCAGCCGAGTGTGAAGCGGCTGGGATGAGGATCAGCACCTCTAAATCTGAGGCCATGGTTCTCAGCAGGAAACCGATGGAGTGCCTTCTCCAGGTAGGGAATGAGTCCTTACCCCAAGTGAAGGAGTTTAAGTACCTTGGGGTCTTGTTCGCGAGTGAGGGGACAATGGAGCGGGAGACTGGTCGGAGAATCGGCGCAGCGTGGGCGGTATTACATTCAGTTTATCGCACCGTTGTGACGAAAAGAGAGCTGAGCCGGAAGGCAAAGCTCTCGATCTACCGGTCAGTTTTCGTTCCTACCCTCACCTATGGTCATGAAGGTTGGGTCATGACCGAAAGAACGAGATCCAGGGTACAAGCGGCCGAAATGGGTTTCCTCAGGAGGGTGGCTGGCGTCTCCCTTAGAGATAGGGTGAGAAGCTCAGTCATCCGTGAGGAGCTCGGAGTAGAGCCGCTGCTCCTTCACGTCGAAAGGAGCCAGTTGAGGTGGTTCGGGCATCTGGTAAGGATGCCCCCTGGGCGCCTCCCTAGGGAGGTGTTCCAGGCACGTCCAGCTGGGAGGAGGCCTCGGGGAAGACCCAGGACTAGGTGGAGGGATTACATCTCCAACCTGGCCTGGGAACGCCTCGGGATCCCCCAGTCAGAGCTGGTTAATGTGGCTCGGGAAAGGGAAGTTTGGGGTCCCTTGCTGGAGCTGCTCCCCCCGCGACCCGACCACGGATAAGCGGACGACGATGGATGGATGGATGGACATTCTGAATCTGCAACGTTCTCTGTCAGGTAAATCAGTAAGTCAGTAGTGGGCTAGGCTGTACAGTGGAGTTGCATATTAAGTGGTATGAGGGCCTTCTGTAAGTAATTTTGGGGTACATTTTGGTTTTGAAAAATTCTACAAGCAGCAATACCACAGACCAAGCAATCGGCCCATTCCAAACACGCACATTTTCAACGAGCACTGTACTAGTAATACCAAATAAAGAAGACAATGCTTGATGTTTTGTTACATTTCAAGTGCATGATATAGTTGCAGAGCCTCTAAGGTTATTCTGTTAAAATTGAAATGAAACACTGACCCCTACGCACAACAGCTACACTGTCTGCTAACCGCAAACTGCTAACTTCTTCAGTTATTAAGATAAAGCGCCCTTTATTCATTTTAACTATCAACAGCCAAGTTATTACATTTGTAATAACAATAATCTATTTCTGATCTGACTGTTTATTTATTTATTACCTTTTTATTGCTTACTTGCTACTGTGTTGTTTCTTTTAGTTGTGAGGTGTGTTGAGTCTCTTGCTTCGGAAACACGCCTCAAATAAACTTAAGTAGTTATGGAACTTTGACGTTGACTCAGCCAAAGAAAGCAGAAGTGGCGTAAAACATGAGATAATACATATTATCGTAATTTTTATCCCTTTATATTTAATGTATTGATTAAAGTGCCCATATTCTGGGATTTGGTGTGTTATTTTGTGTCTCTGGTGCTTCCACACGCATACAAACTTGGAAAAAAAATCCATATTGTTTTAAGTGAGATATGGGTTTCTGAATGTATGCTGCCTTCAGTCTCCACGTGAGCTGGTCAATATCTGCAGGGCTTTCTACGTCATTGGCCGAAATGAGGGGGCTAACCGCTAGCATGCTAGCGGTTAGCCCCCTCAATCTCAATGGCAAAACACTGCTACAACACACACAAGTTCACCATAATCTACAAAAGAACTACTTACATGTCCCTGTTCTGCAGGTTTTCCAGGTGTTGGAAGTGTGCTGGAAGTGCGCCCTCTACTGACCGAAGTTAGATAAACAGCTAGCTAGCTGATGTGATCCTTACCTAGCTCCTGCGCATGTGCAACTCCCAACAAAGATGGTACAGAAGTGAGATGTCTCACTCTGTAGCTAAAACAGAGACCTGAACACAAAGGGTAAAAAGAGGAGCTGTAGCAATGTGCAGTACAACAAAAATATGGTGCTTTTTTGAAAATTAAACCGTGTAAACCTATTCTGGTACAACCTCAAAATTATGAACCTGAAAATGAGCATAATATGGGCACTTTATAATAACAAGGTTTTCACCATTATTTGGCTTTGCTTACTGAGTATTGATTTCTGGACCAGTGCATTCAAATGAGTTCACTTAATACTTAACATTCTTAATGCTTAATTTGTACTTCACTTGAGATATTATTCTCTGTTACGCCGTTGACCTGGTCAGATTTATGAAGCATAGCGCATTGCTATTTCTAACTGAACAAATAGTCTTACCAGCCTCTGTGATTCTCAGGCCTCCTCCTCTCTAAATAAATGATTTCATGGCTCCCTCTTGGATTGAGGATATTACTGTAACATCCTGATCAGCATCCACACTAATCCACACTACTGTCTGCAATCTTTTTTTAACCCTTATTTAATCATGAATTTAAAGCAACAGTAAAAAAGGAATTTTCTTTAGTTTAGTAAGGACATAGCTTGATATTAAGTGTACACTAAATTTAGAATATTTTTTACCACTTTACCTTGCTGTCATATAGCTCTTTCCGATGGGGAACTCAAGCCGTTATATCCATCTTTGCTATCGTCATAGCCAGCGCTACAACTTAAAACGTGGTGTTAGTTCTGATTCACGTCTCACCCAAACAAACTAACCTACTGAGGCAGCGGTAGACCAGCAACACCCATTTTCTGCAGGGTAAAATTACAGTTTTTGTCCAAAGAGTCTGGTAGTTTTGACGACAGCATAGGTGGATATAACTGCATAAGTTCCCTGTCGGAAAGGGCTGCCTGATGGCAAGGTAAAGCGGTGAAAATATTCCTAATATAGCAATCACCTAAACTGATGTTGATGTTTTTAGGTGGACCTTTTTTAGGTGGCTAAAATATGTTTTGCTGCTGCCCGGCATTGCTTTGCTTCCATGTCGGTACTCCTGCTTGCTTCTCCAAACTACTGGTGCGTCGACTGCCACCTACTGTAGGTAATACACTGACTATGGATGAGTACCTCATACAACCCCACTTCAAAATATCTGAACTATCCCTTTAAGTGAGTAAAGCGTGAGTCACCTTGTCCCACAACTTTAACCATACTTACTGTACACTGCATAATCAAATTATAGAGGCTACAAAACATGCAGTGAAGACACAAGGTGATAACCTAATTGGGTTCATCTCAAAAATCCTTATTTGTTAACACAATCTTAATCTGTTGAAATACTGTTGAGCCCTTTCAAATAAATAAAAAATACCCTTGTTGTAAGAGGAAATACGTTTATTAAGCTAAAACAACAGTGATAATGCTTAGGGGCAATGAATGGATGCACTAGAGGGAGTGAAAGTGCGTTACATGTGTCTGCCTGCACGTCTCTGAGGACAGAGACAGAGAAAGAGAGAGAGAGAGAGAGAGAGAGAAAGAGAGAGAGAGAGAGAGAGAGAGGGAGGAGATAAATAGAGAGTGAGCGAGAGAGAGAGAATTAAGTTTGCACTTAAGCATGATCAAGGAAGCAGAGGAGAGGATTCATGATCTGGGAAGAAGGTTATGATTAGAAGGACGTTTAAGACAAACCATGTGAGGTGAGTCAACACACTTTGAACAACTCTACTTAGGGTACACTGAAGGTTAACAAAGCAAACACTTTAAGGATGAAGGTTCGTGCACTAAGTCATGTTTGGTGTTCCACTGAGATATGTATATTAACGTATGAAAGTGTGGCTTAGTGATTCATTTGTGTCTCCTTTTCTCTGGTTACACATTCACATGATGTTAGCGGGCATGTAGGTGCAGCAGCGTACTGCAGTATATCACACCAACCAGAAGACAAGTTACATATTTGCATTTTGTGATATTTCTGGTATTATAAAATGATTGCACATGTGCGATAGCTTGTGGATTCACTTTAATTGTTCTGCTTATTAGTCTATAACTGTAAGTTTTAGCCATCTATAAGAGAGAGTTAATATTGGACAAGAATGGTAATGTCAGTTTAACTTTTAACTTTAACTTTTTGTTGTGTCGAATATTCATTACTAAAAGAATGATAAAATATGTATTTCAATGGTATTAAAATATACTGTATTAAAATTGCATATCACTGATTCCAATTCAGAATGTTTTTACTATGGCTCGTGGTTGTTTAATCTGTATTTAAATCACAGCTACATGTTTTATAAGTAATTAAATTGCATCGCTATCTCTTTCTGACTTCTTGTTGTACAAACATGACAGTGTAGCTAGTTGATATGATTACGAGCAATCATCTGGGAGTTGTTCCGTGAAAAGCAATTAAGTTTATCTTAAGTGTTACTCGTGTGCTTAGTGGAAACAGCACATAAGCTAATAGAGTGAAAAATGTCCTTTCTTGAGTTTGTGGCAGAAACAAAGTTGCAATAAGCTTAGATCAAGAGGACCAGGCAACGGCTACAAATGCACTGTACACAAATCATAGAACTTCTCCTTGGATGTGACTTTTGCAAAATGCCAAAGGATTCACCATACTGCTAGTGGCTTCACTTTTCAAATGTTGTTAGATTGTTAATTTATATTGTTGGCCCACCTTGTGTCGTTCTGAGCCGGATGTTTTACCACAATGTTAACTCACGCCGTTTACTCATCACCGGCTAAAGGTAATTTGTTGCATGATGGATTTTTATATTCTCTAACCTGAGAGGGATTTTAAGGTTAAGGATCTGTCTGTGCAGATATACTTCTATTATATAAGCAGCTGCCAAACAGAAACACAATGTCATATATTTACAGACAAGCAATAAAATAAACATTGGGATATGCTGCACTTTGCTAGAAGAGACAGTTTTTCTTGCTATTGATGACACCTAGTCTTGCACATTCATACATAACTCATTGTTCTCATGTGAAGAAAATTAGAGCAGATTGTTTTTGCCAAATCTTTTAGAAATCTGGGAATCAAACAAATGAATTATGCAATGAATTGTAAAATGATCTCAGGTTATCATCATGGTGCGATGGTGTTGAGTTTCACCTGTTGCCTTAGTCGTGTGGTACATCAGCAACAAGGCAAAATGAAAGTGATGACAAACATGGCTTTTATTTGAGTTTAGTATTAAATCCTCTCTGGCTCTTCATGACCTGTGAAGCCTGGTTTATGTAGCACCAAGGGACAAGGGACACAGCTCGATCTAAACTCTGCCAATGCTGAACAAAGTCACCATAGAAACAAGAAGTGTTTATCCCCAAGAGGAATCTAATGACATTATTGCAAACATTACAACCTTGGATTCTCTGAATGGCCAGGTACAGCTGAAACTTTTTTCTTAAATAGAAATCATTATTGGAACACCCCCATGATTTCCTCCACACTACCTTAAACATGATAGCTTTATATCCGCTGTTCTTATCGTTGCCACTGTAAACACTTCATGTTATCATCCAAACTTCGTTATGTTTGTAGTTTGAAATTTGACGCGTTTCTTAAACTAAACATATATGAGCAAGAAGTTTGTTTTGTTTAATAGGTGTCATAAAGTTGGAGGTACTGATATTATCTGTGTTGACCATACATATTATATAATGTTGCTTGTACGTCTCTGTGTTTATAGAATCCTGTTTGGATAGAGAGGTTTGTTGAGCTGTGATCCAGTGCAGATGGAGATATGGTACACTTTGCCAGCACTTTGCAGCCTGGGTGTCGATCCGATTATTAATTATAAATATACAACTGCCTGCCAACTATAGCCTCACAATAATTAACCAGAAAAGAGACAAAACTCAGACAATTCGATAAAAATGACAATAAATAAAACTCCTATGGACACCGCAGCGGTTGCAACAAGGATTATTATTAAGCTACATCAGTTAAATAGCCTGACACTTATAGAATAGTATCAAACCATAATTAGGAAATTTGAGAATTATCTGTCCATGCCAAATATCATCTTTTATTTATGGGAGTACATCAGATGGCCTTACTGTAATAAGGAAGCAGATGGCAAATTAGAAACAACATTATCAAACATGCAGGATGTAAACACTGACAAACAGCAGTCTCAGGCACTTGGAGCTGGACTACGTTCTTTATTGGCCTATAGTATGTGCATTACTTTTATTTCTAAAACACTGGAAAACACTAGAAACACAGCAACACTGTACGTATGTGTGCCTATTTACTTTATTCTAAATTCCAAATGTGTTTGAAGAGTGATGCCATGAAAAGCTTACTGTGGATGCAAGAGCAACACATGAAATATGAAACACACACCTCGGATGGATATCATTAAATAATATTAAAGTTGTCCTTTGAGGTTGCATCTGTGAAAAGGACTAGTGATTTTTGGATGCTGTCTGATGACAAAAAAGAAAGAAATTAGCTTAGCTTCCCCGCGAGGCATGACAGCTGGTGCTTTGAAAGAACACCTCACAGAAAAATGCCAGACTGGGCATGCAGATGGATCATATTTTATTCATTTTCTTTTATTTCATTCATACATACTTTGATTTAAATATTTAGCCATCTTGTCCTTCTGAAAAGAAACAATAGCTTTATTTTTTAGGATGCAAAAACATCAGCAAAGAAATATGCATTTTAAAAGTAGCGAACAAAATGTCTTGGAAGTACATTTTCAACAACAACAAAAAGTATGCGGTTGGATACACAGAAATCTTTCTGTTTTTAGACTGGAGAGCTTGTTTTTTTTTTACTTGTCTCTGTAAAGTCTGTGGCAGAATGTTTTTTTGATTGAGTTTTAAGATCTCTTGAGTTAGCCTGACAGTGATGCACAATGTAGAACAGCCCACGCTTTAGCAGAGGCTGCCTCTCTAGGGGACAGCTTCTCGACCTCAACATATGTTTATACAAAGGCACATTCTCTGCTTCACATCTTTCTGTGCTGTTGATCATCCAGGTCCATTGCTTGTTTTGTGTGTACGTTCAGGCCAGCCTATGCCCAGCAGATATTGCGTTTAGAACACAACCTATTCACTCTGTATCGTTCTACAGACTCTGTCCTATTTGTTAGTGGAAGGGCTCTAATGTATACGCTGTATAATGTCAGCTAATGTCATAAAATCAGCCTTGCCATTTCCTGGGGAATACTGGGGATGTTGTGAATCTGGTTAAACATTACATCGGATAATATCACTGGTGTTGCTAACATGTGAATGGATTTTAATTTCTTTAGTAAATGAAAATGATAAACAGCTGGTGTATTAAACAAATGACCAAAAACACAAAACAGCACTGCTGCATTGATTCATATATATTATTTACTGTACTGATATATTTTGCCGTTTCTTTTTTATGTATATTTTGCTATATTAGATAACACAAAGTAGGGTGACTATAATTTTCCCTCTTGCTATATTGGCTGCAATATCAGGATTTGTGTAAGTTCCCTTGTGGAAATCTATAACAGAAAGCAACGTCCTCAAGCCTAATACTTTTTCTGTCATGTTTTCATCATGTCATTTGCTCATTGTTCATTCTTGGTAATTTGACATTTTAACAGGCAGCTGCACATGCATTACTTTGAAATATACAAATATTAAAATGTATTAATATGGTGACTTGAATTTTCAAGTAATAACCATTGTTCTTGTTCTTCAGCAGGGAAGTGTTTGCAGCACTGGCACTGGGGAAAAAAAGAGACGGGGGGAAAGTGTGTGACACTCTGTAATCTACTTCTGAACCTGCTTACTCTTACACGAAGGAGCCGTGTAAAGAATTGTCTGATGGAACTGGCGGTGGATGAGTCTGTTTAAACATTCTCTACTGATATACCAACAGCAGCACTGTGTCCGTGAGCCAGTGCCTGTGGAGGAGGTCACCATGATCTCTACAGCTCTCCGCTGGCTGGTTCTGGTGTCTTTTATCATTCTGACCATTGGTGGGAATGTGCTGGTATGTTTGGCTGTGGGGCTCAGTCGTCGGCTGTGGCGCATTGCTAACTGCTTTGTGGTGTCCCTGGCAGTGACGGATCTCCTGCTAGGCCTGCTGGTGCTGCCCTTTACTGCCACTCTGGAGCTGCGCAGCGGGAAATGGCCCCTCGGAGGAGCCCTGTGTAACATCTACGTCTCGCTGGATGTCATGCTGTGTACATCTTCCATTCTGACCCTGCTGGCCATCAGTGTGGACCGTTACCTAGCCATTTCGGCTCCCCTTAGCTACTCCAGGAGAGTTACCCCTCTGAGGGTGACACTGGCCATGATCGCCATCTGGGCCTTGTCACTAGCTGTGTCCTTTGTGCCCATCCACCTGGGCTGGAACACAGCAGACTACAGAGTGCAGCACTTGGACTGGGGCATTGGGGAGGAGGACAACGAGGGACACTACTGCCAGTTTGAGTGGAATAACAACTATGTTCTTATTTATGCCTTTAGCTCATTTTACCTGCCTCTGCTACTTATGTGTGGAATGTATCTCTGCATATTCAGAGTAGCGCGAGAACAGGTCAGTGTTTATTTTGATTTTGTAAAACCTGTTTTAGGTGGGATCTGAAAATGTCATAACTTAAAGCATGCATGCATTTGCATATGTCTGAGAGAAATCACACCACTTTAAGCACACTCACTTAAGTTGTTGAATTAAATCTGTTATTTTCTGTCTCTCTAACCTTTTCCTAACCGATCTCTTCAGGTGCGACGGATTCGTGCTGCCACTCCATCATTTGCACGCGCAACATCAACTGCAGCCATAGCCGGAGAGCACAAAGCAACAGTGACCCTGGCAGCTGTGCTGGGGGCCTTTGTCATCTGCTGGTTCCCCTACTTCACCTTCTTCACCTGCATGGGCGTAAAGAAGAGGACAAACCCCCCTAACACACTTAACTCTGTGCTCCTATGGCTGGGCTATTTTAACTCCGCTCTTAACCCCATCCTGTATCCAGCCTTCAACAGGGATTTCCGCAGGGCCTACGGAGAGCTGCTTCGCTGCAGAGGACCGTTTTGCAGAAAACCGCAGCTTCCTCGTGTGTCTGTGCATAAACGATTGACCTTTACTAACGGACAAAGGGTTTCCCAACAGTCTCAGAAACATATAGACACAGTTAATAAAGAAACTGAGGGGAAGAGCCTCACTGTACATGAGAGAAATTGTATCCCTGATGAGCCACGATGAAATGCCATAGATCTGTTGTTCTTCTGCTGAACTGTAGACTGGCAGCAAAATGGTGTTAATTACCAACTTTCTCCACTACTCAGAGTACAGGTTATAACCATTTACAATATCACGCACACAGACGCTTATCATATAGTGCCAAACATAATACAATTGTATAATCAAAAAATGTAATGTGTAAAACTTAAGTCACAACATGATAAATGTACACTTTACGTGGACTGGATACACAAGCATTGCATTAAGCAAATCCAATGTCAATGTGCTTAAGTAAAGATGCCCAATATTTTCTTGATTACATCAAATGTTATATCAATATAATGTTATAATTATAGCATGTTATAACGTTATCAATGGAATTTACCAGTATTGAAATGTCTTCATTTTTTGAGAGGTGTAAAAATTATACAACAAAGTAATTCAAAATAAGGAGCAATCAGAGCAGAGCTGAATGAACAGATGACTCAGCAAGTTTCCAGCAAGCTACATGGAGACACCAGTGGTTAAACGTTTGCAAACTGTTTATTTTCTCTCCTCTCAACCCTGCCACTGAAAGTCAATAAGTGACCAGCCAGTTAATTTGATATGTACAAATGTATATGTTTGACTTGACCCAAGCACGACTTCCTAACAGATTAACTGCAACTGGACAAGACTGATTTAAAAACAGTCTAACCCTCTGTGTTGCATTGAGGACCAGTCACAGTAATAAGGTCATTATAAAATATAAAACTGCTCTGATTTTGTCTGAGTTATTTTTAAGACTGCTACTGGACATGCACTGCATCACATTGACTGAGTACAATAACATCTACATCTAGGAAAGTGTGTATGCTTTGCTACCTCTATGTACTGTATATGTTGCTGCAGGATTATTCTCAGGCATACACATCAGCAGTTATAATATCTTCACACTGCAACCCACTGATGTATAAGATAAGGATGAGAAAAAATTAGGAATGCAGATGTGGTCCACTTGACAAATTGTGAAAGATAACAGAAAGCATGCTACCAGATGTGATACCAAGTTATATTTATGGCTTTTAATTCATTTAAAAAAAATGCATGTATTAAATAATTCCTTCATTTAAAGCAGATTAGTAAAAAAAAGTGTTATGTTTAATCAAACTTCTTCATTAATTTCGGAACCCATTTGAACCATTTATTCAAATATAATTATGATGACTGAAGACGACCATCAGTGGTAATGTGCAGATGGAAATGGTTTTGTCAGTAACAAGACAAGGCAAGCTGAGCGCAATTCTAATTAAAGTTTAATATGAGCCTTGGTGCTGTCGATGGTAGTTGAAGTACGTTGATAGGTTGAAGCAGTGAAAGGGAATAAAAAAAAAAAAACCTTTGGGATGAAATGACTGCTTGCCTCAACCTTGCAGAAGAGGGGATGCTGCTGAGGAGGAGACATTAGATCACACTTCACGAATATAAAGTCTGAAACTGGAAGCGATAAAGCCAACAGCTGCACAGTGACATACAGTATAAAGTGGAAGTAATTGGAATTATTGACTTTTATTTAGATCAAGTGGCAGAGGTGTAATAGTTAGCATTAAATGTAGTTGAGTCCTCGGAACAGAGGAGGATGAAATTGTAATGCTGTTACCTGTCATGTTGGGTACATTTCACGCACGGTAAAGGTCTCTCCCAGTTTGAGTGCTGCATGTGTGTGGACATGGAGAGGTGAAAGAGTTTCCTCTATAAACCTTGCTGCATTGAGTCCATCAGCATTGACTTTGTGTAGACATGGACAGCCTAAGAAATGGGATGTGTACATGCTGCAGTAACAACTGTATAGTGAAAAAACAAATCACATCTCACTTGTCGAGCTGACTTCCTGTAGTCAGCACATAATTCCCTGTAACAAATTGTTGTTTTTATATTTCTGGCTTGCAGCATTGCTGGAAAAGAATGCTTTTGCACTTCTGGTTGGACGCAAACTGCATTTTGTTGTTTTTGTCCTTGTACTCTGCACAATGACAATAAAGTTGAATCTAATCTAATCTAATCTTTTCTTTTCTTAGCAAAACACCTTATTGTGACATTGGGTAATGATTAGTTACAAATGAATAATGAAGTAACGATAAAAAAGACATGCACATCACCGTGCCCAATAGGCACTGTTTTTATCAGAAGTCTGAGGAAGAGCCTGGTGCTGGCAAATGTTACACAACATTTAAAACATTTCGAAATATTGAAATAAACTATTATGCATCTATGTTCTTGCTCTGAATGCCATCAGTCCTAACGTCCATGAAAACTGCTGTTCGGATGAAGTGAAACGGGGAATTGTCTTCTATTAGTCCAGAAGCTTTTGGAGTTTTAAAAACCTGTCCTCTGTAAAATGAGTGAGAGTTTGCAATTCAACTTTTGCAATGTTAATATGTGTCTTTGAGCTCTGAAATGTGTCTAACTGCATGGTGTATGCAAAAATATACATTATAATGAATGCATATCATAGATATATTACATAAGATTTAAATATGTCACATAATGCATTAGTTCTGGTTTAAAATGCATTCATAATGGCAAATTCTATTCTTGAAAAGGCTCTACGCATTTAAACCTTATCAGCCTGGTTTCTGTGCTTCTGTAAATGTTTGATGATAGATTGCAGCAACTGAACCTGGACTGTATCCCAGAAAAAACAGAGAACAGGAATACAAAAAAATAAAAAGACCCACCACTGATCATCTCCATACCAAGAAAGACAGGCCACATGATAGAACTACTTTTAATTATTGTTATAAATGATGGTGGACCAACATAATTTTAATCATATTAACAGTAATGGCTCTGAGTGCCTCATCATGTGTTTTATAAAAATGTATTACTCACTCAGAATTGTGCTAATCCAATACTGTGCTTGTGTCTCATTAGTTTCATATGACCGTGCTACCTGCTGTACTGTGATCTGCGATGTTGAGTCTGTCATTTTCATTGTGGTTATCTGTGTTTACTCTTACATGATCATTTCCTATGTCATACCTCTGTCAATAGTTACATGTCTATTGTTTTGTTGTGTGTCTGCGTGCAAACACTTATTTATTTGTGTTAATGAAACACAGACAATTTAACCAGACGTAGATACAGTTTTTACAGTGTTTCAGGAAATAATCAACTCCAACAACAGGGATGGAGCCTGCTTTTGGGATTGCTATATCTTCAACAGTAAAGATAATTCTCTTCTCAACAGTATTTTAGATGAACTTCAGAGTTAAAACAAATAGGGAGAGGTCTGTCACTGTAATCAATGTGAAGACAATATGAGACATTGCCCATAAAGAAGAAAGAGCATCACAATACTACAACATACTGTTTGCTATGTGCCAGTTCAAAAGAAACACTTATTATGTTTATGGAGAACAATAGATTGAACCAGGAGAAGACAATGATTTCCAAATCAGTGATGATAAGTCATAAGTCTTACCAATAACCATGTTAGGTGAATGAAGGGTGAACATTTAATATGGTAAACTTGTGAAATAAAAAAAGTTAAATTGCATTGATTCAGCATCTCACTTGTGTGTAGATAGTAAGCTCAATACAATTTTATAGGAATGTCTGTCGTTCTTTTTGAGGGAAAAGTAGAAGACATCCCAGTTTGAGCGAAACGGTTTATTTGATCTTGTTCAGCTCTGCCAGGCTGTCTCAACTCAAGTCACTCATTGACTAGTCTCGCTTTGCCAGACCTTCCTCCACAACTCTGCAGAGGAGGGTCTGGCTAGTCCACACAGCATTCCGGGATGGGAGGAATATGTGCTCTGGTTTATTGGCATTTCTTTAAACCAATCACAATCGTCTTGGGCGGCGTTAAGCGCCGTACGGAGCAATGGCGGCGCTGCAAAACAGCCTCGGGAAGGAACTTGTGGAACTTGGTGGAACGTGTACGTTCAAAAGTTGTTTTGTGTCGTGCAACAGAAAACTCAGATTGGACAGATAATCTAGCTAGCTGTCTGGATTCACCCTGCAGAGATCTGAGGAGCAGTTAACCACAGTCCTCATGAATTGACCAGGGTGTAAAATTCCAACACAAAGAAAGCAGAAGGTAACGGACATCCGGCCGAAATGAGGGACATTTGGCAGAATTTCCGGTGGCACCGGAGCAATCCCGGAAGTGGAACGTTGTGTATATAGACTACTCATTGACTAACAATGATTCCTGCTCATTCAATAGTTGTCCCGCTTGCTATATGTTGCAGGGGTGTAATAAGTACATTTACTTAATACTGTACTTAAGTACAAATTTGAGGTACTTGTACTGAAATATTGTACTTTTTACTCCACTACATTATTCTGACAGTTTAAGTTACTAGTTACTTTACAAATTAAGCTTTTTGCACACAAAACACACACAGTTTATACAATACATTCGTTTCATATAAATTGAACTACACAACAATAATGGCCTACAAGTCCAGCTGAAATGATTAGACCACTAAACACAGAACTGTTTGGACCATTTACAGTTTCTAAAATGTGAGGATCTTTCTGCATTGAGTACTTTCACTTTGAATACTTTAAGTACATTTTCCTGATGATACTTACATGCTTTTACTTAGGTAACATTTTCAATGCAGGACGTTGACTTGTAACAGAGTGTTTTTACAGTGTGGCATTAGTACTTTTACTTAAGTAAAGGATCTGAATACTTATTGCAGCCCTGATGTTTTAAGCGAGAGTATACCACCGTAGCAGGCAGCGTGATCCGTACCCTACAATAACAGCGAGTGCTTGGACAATACGAGTGGGAAAAGTCAGGGGTTCATGAGCACTCAGTACGTTTGACAGGCTGACCTGGTACATACATGCAACAGTGGCATGCTCTCTGCAGAGGCAGATGAGTGCCTTTGTGTTTGTGAGTCAACTGCAACTATCTTCTGAGGAAGCCAATTGTATATTAACTGCTTTCTCTGAAGTGAAAAAGTGGAGAGGTGTTGATGCTGGGTGCTAGATTACCAACCTGGCAAAGATGGCAACTTCCCTAGGGACCCAGACCCTCAAGTGACCCAAAGCAGTGGGTGCAGTTAGTCGGTCTTGTAAAGGAGCTCTGTGTCATAATCTCTATGGTGCATATATAAATATTATATAAATAAAATATAAATATGTATATGGTTTATGTTTGACAAAATACCACAAACAGCGCTCAGTCTTGGCTCATAGCTAAGTTATACCACAGGACCCCCTAGTGGGTTAATGTGGCCATGGTGCAGCTGCTGCCTTTTCATAGGGTCAGCATGCATAGATTTTAATATGTTTAACCTGATTGGCTGAGAATACACATGCACATTTTCAGAGAGCGAATTCACAAAGATTTGTTGCTAAGTCTGTGTCTCCTTTATCCATGAAAACCTGCAGGTATTGTTCTGTTGTTTTGATGTCTGTGCACCAGATGGCAGTATAAACCAGTTTCCACTCTGCAGACTTGACATCCAGAGTTACAGTTTTTCTCAATAGCGTTGACATAATCATCGAATGACTATTGACTATAACTGGAACTATATGAACACTAGGTCAGTTGTTCACATGACTATAGTAATTTGTCATTGCTTTGGCACAAAATGTATCGAGTAAGCCTTGCACATTAAAATAGGGTAACACTTTACTTGAATGGTTTGCATTCATTTGATATTTAATCATATTACTCTCAAATGCAGTTATACACATGTTCATTATGTAAATCTCTACATGCAAAATAGAGCACCCAACAATCACAATAACCTGCAACACATATGTATTAGATACATAATAGTTATGTGGTTTTGTTGTAAACGTTTTCAGATGAATAGACTTACTTAGGCTATATGGGAAACAATACAATTTCCTCAATTCAGTGCAACCAAACGCAAACAGGTGACGGGTGAGGATATCACAGTAGACTGTTGGAGTGGGGCGCTGCTTCATGACAAAAATATTTTATCCTCGTTGCCTTGCAAGGTAGGATATCAGGTGTGATGTCGATAAAATGTTGTGGCCAGACAGAGAGGAGAGATACTATTCAGCTGCCTAAATACCGTATTGGTCCGAATATAAGACAACCCTGATTATAAGACGACCCTCCTCTTTTTCAAGACTCATTTTTGGAAAAAAATACTTTATAAAAGCCAAATATTGTTTTCATAAAGAAAATCATTTTATTTGAAAATAATTCTAATAAAATCACATTGAATAAAACAAGGTAGGCTGTTGTTTTTTTAAAATTTTAGATGAAAGTGTCACATATAAATGAATGGTAACTACTTCCAAGGCCTTCAGCTGAATGTCTGCTCTGGTAACGGGCATCCCATAATTATGTTTTTTTTGTCACATAATCACACACTCTCCTGTCAGTCTCTTGGAAGCAGCCGCTTTGAGGACCACAGTAAGATTTTCTCTGGCTGTTTGCATTTTTAGACTGTGTAACATCTCCATGACAACGCCTCGTTGTACTTCTGTTCTACTTCCGACTTCCAGGCTTTTTGTAGCTGGAGATATCATTTGTCTGAATGTGTATAACGTTAGGGATAGTGAGATGCTTGCTACAGTTACACTTCTATTAAGTAGAAAAAATTGCTAAAAACTCTCCTCAGTACAAAGATCATGCAAGGCAGGAATGAGATGAAAAAAGCAAATAAGAAGATGACTTTGTTGTCAAGGTAAAGGAGTTCATTATACCAATACATAAATATGTTTTGCTACCGTCAACAGCAGTAGATTGCTTATGCTTGCCGATTGCTTTTGCATGCTGACAATGGCAGACAGCCGTCTCCTAATACAGTACTTAACCAATTTGCTAAAAACGTCATCTCTGCACAAATTGCCCCACTGAGGTTCAGCATGCGGCGAGGATATGTAAAGCAGCATTACATTTTAACCCTTTTTAGAAATAAACTACAAAGATGGAACACAGGCAATAAACGGACACACAGTCACAAGATAACCACTGAAATTTCAGTGACATCTTTGCCTTTAGCTTTGAGCTAAAGGCAAACATGTTGACAATGGCATGCTATAGTAACATGCTGTTATTTACTCATGGCGCTAGATGAAAAGTCAGAGGATCACCTGATCCCCTGAGGGGAACAATATATGTCTGTAATGTTTTAATTTCATGACAATATGAGATATTTCAGTCAGGAACAATGTGGTTGACAGACTGACTGACAGACTGGCGCTAGCATAGATAGAACAAATAGGCTTTAAGAAATAATCTCTCTCAATTGTCTATTGATCTTTGTTATTTCAAACTCGTCATCCTAGCCTATGAGTCTCTAGTTAGTTAGTTAGCTAGCTATGCTATGACCTTCTTAGCTCACAAAAATGACTAAATAAAAAAGGCATCATGATTTGTGTGTGTTCTTGAGTGAAATGTGTTTGTCCTCAGATTAACTGGTCTGCCTGTCCTGGCTCTATTTTTTATTTTAGTTTATTATTAATTTAATTATCTATCTATTTACTTATTGTCATAGGAATGCATAAGAGTGTTGAAATAGCCTCATACATTATGCAACTGAGTAGGAGGTAAGGTGGGTGGTGAGGTGCGAAAGCGTGAAAAAAAGATTCCTTTTATTCTCTACAATTGTTGAGCATTCTGCGTTGTGAGGTTGTAAATACTGTATTCGATTGGAGTTCTGGCTAGTGTTTGTTATGTCACACATCCTAATTGTTCCCAATGGATCTGAACAGGACAACACTTATCATGGATAATTGAACATATTTATTCCGCATGCTGCACTGGGAGTACATTTTGTGGAGTTTTGCCAATTGGTCAGACTAAACACAAGCAAATGAAAGAACTCTTTAGTCCAATGTATACTTTTAATAGCAGCTACATTTCGTTTCTTATTACTAATCTTCAGATTAGTAGTAGTAAGATTTGTGTTTGTGCCCAAAAGGCTGTGATGAATTATGTTTTACCTTCAACTCTGCTGCAACACAGTGTGTTGTACATGTCTTCTTTATGTGAATTCAGCTTTCTCAGCACTTCTTTATTGAATCCATAGAACTGGCAGGTGCAACAGAGCTGGAAGCTTGTTATGTAGTGCTGTAGAAGATAAGATTGTCTTACATTATCGTCCTTTACTGACATTTTGTTTAATTGCTGGTTTCTTTCTGATTTTTAACCATGCTAGTGGCATGGCTCAATGGATGGCAATGTTTGTCTTTCTGTCACACAATTCGAGGGCCCTGACTTTTCATCGAGTGCTACCATCAGGCAGTGTTTTTTTTTAGCCTGATCTCACAGAAATGAAGCACAGCGCAAATTCTTTCAGTAAGTCATTAACCCAATAATTACTCTTTCTCCGTAAATCAAATCAGCTGTTTAGAAGTGATACTTTCACTTAAACCAATCAGACATGACCACAGAATTCAAGGACCAATCACAGCATTACAGCTCTGCTTAAATATGTTCTCCCTGTGCGTTTCAGTTTTCGTTACAGGCAAAGCGCTCAACCCTCCACCTCTCCTGCCGCCTCCAGTCTTCATGATTCTCCCGGCTGGCCTTTCCGTTGCCTCGTCTCTTTTCCGCCGCCACCAGTGTCTAGACTCCATCGGGGGATATGTTTCCTATTCTCTACCCCTTTCAAAAATATTAATTTGATGGAGTCTAATCTCCAAAAGACTCATACATTTTCTCGTGCAGTTGTATAATAAATATTGTTCTTTTGCATATCTGCAAACAAAGTCTCTCCTGATTGAAATGACCATGACCTCTTAACACCGCATTACGATGGTGGTGACACGTAATGTGTTAAATTACAGTAAGGTGCAGTGACCACGGAAAGTCAATTATGATCCTTTGGTGTGGTGGTCACACATATTCCCTGGTTCATCACAGCCCTGTCTTAAAGTCTGCGTAGGGAGGAGGACCTGGTGGTTGGCTGGGTCACATGGGTTACGTCAAAAAGCCAACATAACATAGTATTACTTGAGGTAACCTACTTAGGCTACATACCATAACTACTTATTTTAACCGAAACCATGTTCATTTTTCTAAACCTAACCAAATATTTTTGTTGCCAAAAACTTGTAAGTCTAAATCTTGTTCTTTTTGTATTATACTTTTGTTTATGACTAAATACATGCAAAACTATAACATTCCCATCAGACTGTGTTTAGTCCTAATGTTAGCATGCTAACATGCTAAACAAAGATGGTGAACCTGGTAAACAATATAGCTATCCGCTAAACATCAGCATTGTCATTGTGACCATGTTAGCATTAAGCTCAAAGCACCATTGTTCCTTAGTACAGCCTCACAGGGCCGCTAGCATGACTGTAGACTCAACCTTGTTTAGTTATTTCACGTACAACATGTAGCATTCTTGTAACAAATGTTGCAGATACACTTCACATAAGTTCATTGTGCAACTTTCAGCCACAAAACAATAACTTGCTTACAACAGTGTTCCCTATAAGATAAAACCTACTGTCAAAGATTATGAAAAGCTTTTGTGTTGCAGCCAAGACACGTTACGGTATATGTTTTTGTGGGCCAGAATGTATTTGCGTGTGTGGGTGTGAGTTTGTGCGTGGGTCGTGATAAAGCAGCTGTTGGCTTTGCCTCACACTGCCAGATATCCATGACCTCCCACTGTTCCTGTAACTTCTCATCCTTCCATGTTGACTGCCAAACTCCTGTCTAGAGATCCAGAAGCAGGTTTGTCTAAGCATGCTAAGTGCGGGGCCTTGGGAGACCAAAATCTGTATCTGTATCCGAGTGTAGGAGGTGATGCTGCTGAATGGCTCAGTGGCTGCCTGCACCCAGCAGCAGTTTTAACTGTCAGCAATGAACTGCCAGCCCCGAGGAAAAGGAAAATCTAAGGCTTCACTCACTAACATTATGCAAATGAATAGAAAAAGAACATAAGGTCTAACTTATAAAGTGAAGGAAGTCAATGTCATTAAAAATGTGTAGCATGTATTTTTGTATGAACTCTTAAACATCTCCTTCTTGATTTGTCTACTCAAGAAATTGCCTTCACTATGGCAACAATATCTTCTTCAAACAAGTGCCAAGGTATTTTTGAAAGTTTATTTATTAATATCTTCATATCACCATGGACACTGATATTTTTCATGTAACTAATTTTTTTTTTCTTTCTTTCCTCTTCACCTTTTTTTTGCATTTTCTCATGATGATCACACATATGGGTATTACCGCCAACGTGATTTGAAAAAAGTTTAAAGCTCTATTGCGTTTTTGATATTATTATTATATTTTTGGCCAGTGCCAAATGAGTTGCATGTTTTTATTAATCCTCGATCACGCGATCACGGAAGGCTTGTATCATGTGGACGCGCCGACAGTTTTGTTGTCATTACCTATAAATCCTCATGGGGGAGACAGAAACTATGCACTATAGCTTTAATGCTAAGAAGAAACATTATTGTGTTATAAAGGCACCAATAGACTGCCAGAATCAATCTCAGTATACATCCGGACATTTTTTTAGGAATGTAAATCATGTTTGTGGACGACACATTGGCCCAATGATCAGTTTTAGTTAGTTTATTGCCAAGTAAAACGCTACATGGTATGGTAAGTAAAGGCTCTGGGGTCATGCTTGTGATGGAGGGGTTCCTTAAATAACGTCACGGTGCCAAGGAGAGAAGACCCCAGAAGTGATCCAGAAATTACATCAGTGAATCATGTGTGTTGACATTGCTATGCCTGCTAATGGTCTCCAGTACAGTGCCAGGGCAAATGCGCTACAATGGCCCAACACACTTCCATTAGGAGAAGCGTGTATTGGTACTTTTACAAGGCTCTGACTACTTAAGCTGCTTTAAATCCATACAAATCTAATGTAACTACTGCTGACAAATTCTATGTGGAGTACGCCACCAAAAGTGGTGAATAATTCAACATGTCTGTCTTTTTAGGGTGGGCAGCAATTCACTGCACTACCTCCTTTAACCCACTTTACAATAAAGCGTAATAAAATGTATCTTGAATCGTGAAAGCCCATTGTGACAAAATATGCTAAAAGTGCAAAGTAGAGTCAATAGGCTGATATTGTGAAAAAAAAATATATAGGTTTAATTTGAGTGTTTTTGTTAAAATCACAATTAACTACTACACTATTAACTACTGATATCTTGCACATACAATTACATAAAATACAGTTATCTTTTTGACACTGGCTAGCACTGGGCTGCTATTTTTACTCTGCCGCTCTGTGAGTAAAGTGCTCCTCTCCTGGGATCTAAACAGGATTGTGCGAACAACCACCTCAAGTCACGAAAAGCGATGGTCTTCCTTTTGCTGTTTAAAAAGAAAAATACGTGTGACATTTAGGATAGAGTTACTGTAGGATAGGGACCTTCTAAAATGCAATGGTGAATGTGACTGGGAGGAGATAAATAGAATCTATAAGCATTAAATATAGACAAGACAGAGGATGAGGGGGAGAAAATAGACAGAGGAAGCACTGCGTCATGCTCTCCTCGAGCATGTCCACAGTTCATTGAAGTGAGAAACAAAAAGCCCCACAAGCAAACTACTGGCTTACATAACCTGTTTCAGAGTCATTTTGTGATGCCCGTTTGTTTATGGGCGACTGCTTGTTTATATGTGAATTTGGCACAGACCTTTTGGTTCTGTGTCAGCAATGATAGCTTCTCACTTCTAGTGAGTGCCTGATCACCATAGTGACAGAAATATGCATTGGGGATTACAGATGTACTTACCTGCCATATGCTGTACAGATAATAGTGATGAGGGTGGTTAATATTGCTGTAAACAGCCATTCTTCCAGGATAGCCTATACTCCACAATGTTTTCAAGACCCACCTCTTTTTGTTTTCAGCCAAAAAGCAGAAACTTTCTGTGCAGTAATTATATGTGTGTATCTTGTAATTTTAGCGAAGGATTTCCATATTTTGACACAAGAGAAAGCAAGCTCGGTAACTTACTGTAATCTCAGTTGATGAACAGTTTCTTCAGGAAAAAGTTCCTAATCATTTGTGATATGGCTGTTGGCACATCAAGCAAAACATTAATAGTTGATATAATTCCAAATAAACTATAGTTTCCATTTTAATATGACAACGGGCACAGTATTTTTTAAATGTTGACAACACTTAGAGGTATATAGAAGTGGTTTGGCATGCAATTTCTATCTGTTATGTGACGTTCTGGTAGAGAAAATAACAGAAAGTACAGTGAAGCCCTTTATGTCGTATTGATAAGGCAGGCATAAAAATGTACTGATTTAATACAGACTGTATCCCTGATGTTTCACTATGACCTGTGATATGACCTCTTGCAAAAAGACACTGTAAGATGTGTGAATTTCACAGTAAAATGCTGTAGGTGCTATGAATGAGTGTCAATTTTTATTTAAAGCATGTGCTATCGCAATGGGGAGAATATGTTGTAATAGTTCATAAATACTTGACTAAATATTTGCCACAGTGATCTGGGCTGTAGCCCTATAAACCATGAACGACCAACCTTAAATCCCCTTTTTTTACACTATTTACTGGATCATGGATCATGCAACTGCGTAGGCTCTAAAAACAAAGGAAGAAGAAAGAGCATTAGCCAGACTGAGAGTGAGGGAACACAAATGCAAGACAGGAGGAGGGAGCATAGAGGAGGGAGGGCGGGTACGTGCTGGCTGCTCTCCGCAGTACAGATCTGCTGAGAGCACCAGAGCAGAGCTCGTCCACAGACCACAGCCGCAGGGCACACGCTGCAGCTCAGAGGAAAAACCTCACATAGAAATATACGCTGGAGGAGAAACTGCTACCTCACAAGACCGAAGACAAGACAAAGAGGAGGAGAAGAGGTGGTGAGGAAAACTAGAGATTTTCTGCTTTTTCTTGGAAGAACAGAACTTCCAGGGCAAACGGCTCTTCACATTCTACTTTCAGAGTCCATTTAATAATTTATCTTCTGCCTCATTTTGGTCTGTGAAACACAACTTTGCCTTTTTAAAAGTTTGACATAGAGGTCTGAATTTTTATTTCCAATCAGCATTTCTGCCCATCTGTCTCTTTTGGCAATTCTAGCACTGTTTTAATATCTGTGTGTACGTGTTTGTTTCTTTGGGTGTTTCTGACTGACCTCAGTGAATAATGGTTGAGTTAACAGGTAACTGTGTGGAAGACAAAATAAATTGTTTTGTTCTCAAGCTACACTACAAGCTTAATTTGGCAGGTAAATTATTATTTATCTCATTTATTTATACTTTTTTCTCTCCAAAGATCCGCTTCAAGGACCTTAAGATGTCTGATCACAGAAACTACTGAGGCAGATTATTCTTTGCAATAAGGATCGCTCCCCACGCTATAGCAAAATCTCCTGAAAGGACATTGTAGAGACACTTGCGAGCTTTTCTCTCCATATATTGGAAGTTTTTTCCCCTGGTGAAGCCTCGGTCCCATCTGCCCCTGCCTCTACCTCAACCTCAGGATGGCTGGCTGTACCTGCCGCTGCAGGCAAGGCTTGCTCAAACTAATGCAGTCCCTGCATAGATTGGTCTCAGGAACCCTCACAAAAGGTACTGTGGCATTTTACTCTAATACAGATGCACTCACTACATATTTCACTCAGATGTGCATTAACACAGTTCATGACTTTCTTTTTTCATTTTGATTAGATCATCTGCATTCTCATGAACGGGTTTATTTGATATTGTACGAAAACTTATGCACAACAATTCATACGATATCTTACAAAGTTACGATGACCAGGGTCACATGACCGTTGAGTTTAGCTAGGTACCGGTCACAGTGTGGTGAAAAGAATTGGTTAAAACATTGGCCCCGTTAAGTAGGGCATTCACACAAAGACCAGTTTAAAACACCTTCTCTTTACAAGCCCATAATGTGCCGAGCTTTCTTTTCCTAATAGATTCCATCAGCATGGCAGTATTGAGTTGTGTTTTATGCAGCTGCAGCAGCCATGGGTTAAGACCAAGATTCAACTCCCACATCGGCCAAAGTAAAGTCTATTCATCAACAGCCATGTGTTCTGTCAAAAGTGTCCTTGAGCAAAACGCTGAGACCTTGCTTTACAAGTCTAAGTCTGTAAGAGTTTTAGCTCACAACATTTGAATATAAATACTCTGTATCTCTTATTTGACTGTAAGATGTGAGAATGCAACACAAGTCTTGATTTAAATCCCTATAAGAGCTTCTGTTGCCAGTCAGAGAAGATTTGTGTAACTGAGTTTGAACTGCTGAGCAGGATAAACATTTTTTTTGAGTTTTGGACACTGGAATAGTTTGTAATTACTTTTTCCGACTTTTCTCAAATGTTTGCCTTTCTTCTTGTGAACTACTGGATGTTTTCACTGTGGGTTTTAAAACTGCTTCAAATGAAATTCACTATTTGGTTGAACTGTTCACAATTCCTGTACACGCTAAGGCCATAACCTGTAATGAGAAGTCATAAATAGACCTTGCTTCTTTTTAAGGGGTCACAAGCCAAATAGGTTGGAAACCTCTGAGTCAAGAGACCAGCATTGTATATCAATTTGCATCAGTGCTACTATAATTCAACTTATAGATAAATAAAGGGTTAATTAACATTGCCATTCTAACTTAAGTCCTATATCCAAATTATTTGCTAAGTTTTTATTTTGTCACATTTTGTTTTTTCACCTTCACCTTAAACACTTTGAGCATTTTTAACATGTGCAAACGAGCAGGTGAATCAGAGACTGTGGTATGGTTTATGTTGTTTTAATGTTAAAATGCACATTTGTTTTCAGGACACTGTCATCAAGGGTGTTAAAAAAGGGTTTGTTGGCTTTGCCTATGGGGTACCTTTTATTTGCAATGATGACGTCATGTACAGTATGCGTCATCCGTACACACACCCCTTAGGGCAACCGTTGCGATACACTCTCAACCCCTTGTCATGTTCATCCTCTTGGTGTTAAAAGCCCTGGCTCTCACTCTCCTCCTGGTCCTCCTGACCATCATCTTCTAGTTGAAAGTGACTTTTTTTTAACCTTAATAGCAAAAAACTAACGCTGAGTCACCAAGTCAGAGTGCAGCTGCAAGTCAGTCATGACTGATAAAACACAATGATCTGCTCTCACCTCCAGAAGAAACATTTGTGCAGGTGTAGGCAATACTTCATTTAAACTCTCAACGTGACTCTCACATCGTGTATGTTTTTTTTTCTCCATCATGTGTCTCCTGTAATACAAATATAGTCTCCATAATATCTGGATAGTTTTACTATACCGCTCTAAATCATTTGTAAGCATAGCCACTTCCAGGAATCAATTTCTTACAGTCTTGTTTTTTTCATTTTAAAAAGTAGCAAACTATTTGTAAGAACTCAATCTAATAGCTGGTAGCTTGTATAATGCTGTATTCTATTTAGGCATTTATACAGTTTCTGTCATGAATTTGCAATTGGCACTGGAGCAACGATAGCGCTGCTTACCATATAAAGCAGAATCCATCCAACTTTGATTTACCTTCATACTGACAAAACTCTTACTTATTTCTTGTTACCTGGGTGGTTCGGGCGCTGTTAAAATCAACCTAACCTCAAAAACACCTGAAGTATATGCATCATTTTATGGTATTCCTTCGATATGAAGAAAACCAACAAGTACTGCGGTTTGTACAGCTTTAATGAAATGTAATGAAACCTGCTAAGAATGAAACTACGTGTTCTAAAGTTATGGCTTTGTCACCTTCTGTGCTATTCTAGAAATAATACAGCCTACTTACAGTATGGCCGCATGGGTTGACAATCTAGGTCATGCGATGCAGCCACATGTCTGTAGTGTCTAACAACTGAGAGACTGTGTGAACTATCCATTCTTTTATATAACACATTAAATTCCACATTCCAAATCTACTTTTACATCTCCAATTGGTTGGACTAATTAACAAAGTAAAAAAATAATAACATGTAGAAAAAGCCTGACTTTCAGATGTTGTCCTGTGTCTTGTGTTAACCTATACATATCTACTGTATATTTTGCATTATGGAGTGGCTTTTGGCAATTTTTTGAGCAGCATATGAGCTTGAAAGTGACTGTCTCATGCCAAAAACAATATTATATCCAGAGCACAAATAAGTAATCTGTGTGCACAATTTAGTAAGCACAAATGACTTATTCGAAAGCATGGATTGAGGGGTTTGTCCATGGCACCTCCTGGGCTCCTGTCATTATTTGTAGATGCCAGTGGTCTTGCCCTCTGCATCCTCGAAGGACTAGCAGTATATGAAATGGAATGTGAGTTCTACTGAACATCTAGTCCCTTGACATGTTGCCTCTGTGCATGTTTGCTGCTTCTACTCAAATGTTCTTTTATGCTTTGCTGATTGCAGCACACGGTACTGACCTTAGTTACTTAAGGTTGAGATGCTTGTGCATTGGGCAGCACTGGGCCTGTGTCTTCTTTTAACTCCATAATTGAATGTCACTGAGTTAATTAGGGTGCCACTAGACAAAATACTAAGTTTTAAATTGTCTCAACTGGGAATTGATTATATCACTTCAACCCACAGTGGGGTATTTCTTTTAAATGTTTTTGTTATGCTGTTGTGAGAGAAAAGTGTTTGGTGGATAGCTTTCTAATTTAGCACAACATGTGTGTGTGTGTTTCAAAGTGTGAATTATGCAATATCAGCTCCTCATTGTGATATAAACATGCCCAAGCTTTTATATACACATTTTAAAAGGGTGGACACACTAACACACATTAACAGATTGCACCACATATTGTACATATGTTCCCGTTATTGTGTCCATGTAAATTTTAAGGAAGGTTGTTATATTTCTTTTAATTCATATTCTCAACCACAAAGGGAATGAGAGCTCCATTTACCTCATGCACGGCTATAAGTGTCATCTACTTTTAGTGGCTATGTGAAACAGTGGTATGCAGCATGGAAAACAATACATCATCTTTGGTTATTATAACATATAAGACATATTCAAGACATATGAGAATGGTCTTGCTTTGCACGTTCATAGCACGTGAGACAATAGTCTTGTCTTGTAGTTGTGTTACAGATTGAAACCTTTCTCTGCACAGTTCACTGAAAGAGGATCTTCAGAGCACCTGCATGCTATCATATGCATGGAAGAAAGCATGGCAATATGCATACACATGCATATTCAGCTTCACACACGCAAGCATGTCAGGTAGACATAACAAAATGTAAGTCCCTCATCTCCAGCACACACGTATCTCCAGTAGTTTGGTTTGTTAAGCATATTTGCCTGCACACACTTATAGCTGCAGATAGTGTAATGAACCATACAACTATGCCTGCTCACCTTTAAAATGTTCTACTTATAAAGGCAGCAGCATGTATATTCATTTTCAGACCTTTAAACATTGCACCCTGGAGTGTTAGTTAGGATTGGGTGGAGACATGCCTTGAGGGACACTTATTCTTAGGTCCCCATTAGTGGCCAATGTATTTAATGTACTTTATAGTATTGTTTCATATAGTTTTGCTTATAAAAATAGTTCTGTTGTAATCTGTAAGGCTGCAAAAAAAAACTAATTTCAATTTTGATAGTTACTGTATTTTAAGAGGCAAACCTGTTTTTTCCTAAATAAGCAACTGTTGCTTAATTTCTTTATGACAGACAACAGCATTATCAAGACATGCATGCAAAGCTCTTGTTGTCATGTGTCTGATAATGTGTCTGGCTTTTTAAGTGTACAGGTGTATTTGTATTGTAGATTGGAAAACTAAATATAATGAATAATTCATAGTTAGCATTGGGAGCTATATGAGCCACTGATAAAATAGTGTCAACACTATTACACCTAACTCAGGTATTAATATTTACATATGTCATGTGCCTGACAAAACTAAGCTAACATGAAACAAAAAGTGTGAATAGCTTATGGTGGCTAATCTTAGAAATCTTGAGGTAAATATTGCATCATGGACTGTAGTCCACTGAGTCAGTTCACTGACTTTATGACTCTCCTCCGCTTGTGCAAATGTTGCATTTTAGTTAAATGCTAAAAAGTAGTTTAGCATTTAGCATTATCCCATTATTGTCATTTGTAGCCACAGAAGCCACTGTTCAGTTATATAAACTGTGTCTTAATGTTGATACTTCAATACCACTTAGTACACTCAATTCATTCAATACACTGTGTACACATGTACTTATTTCCATAGTCTGACAGGGCAGTGTTGTCTCGGATCACTTCTTGTTCTTCTTCTTCTTCTTCTTCTTCTTCTTCTTCTTCTTTAATGGTGAGTTACCACGAGGCAGAACATTACCGTCATCTATTGTTGGCTCCCAAAATAGTTTCTCACTTCAATTTGATTAAAAATGAACATGCTTTTAGTGTTTCTTGCTTGTGTGTGCCCCGTGTTTCACAGGAGATGGAGATTACGCTGCCGACGTATTAGTTTAGTGCAAGCGCTGCAGCTTCATCAGCCGCCATTTTCACAAGTTTTGTGGTCCCACCTCTTCCGCTATAAGTAGATAAGATGGTATCCATTAAGGGTGAGAAGTGTCCAGCGTTCCACACTCAACTTTTGAGCCTTTATGAGTACAGCATTCGGACTCACTGCATTTTGCAATACTTGTCAGTGTGAACACACTTATGCACTCAAATTAGCTAATGTAATTGAGGCATATTGCTTTAAGGAATTATGTTGAGACCAAAATGGTGATTATTTCAATGTGTTTGCCTTTACTGTACTAGCCTGCATGCTCTTGTGTTTCGCACTGAGTCAGGTCCTATTAGAAACAGTAGGAGTGTAGCTGAAGACAGAAACCCTCTCATCCGGCCCCATGCTGCACCAGTCCCTCGCTATTACAAGTCACATGTGTCCTCTAAGTGCATAACCTTGCAGCAAGAGTCCCATCCTCCCCCACTGCGGAGACAGATTCAGATCTCTGGCCCGTGTGCTTCTACGAAAGCTCCACAATGACCAAAACAAATGGCAGAATTACCCAGCATTACCCTGCATTTGTTGGCTGTAAAACGAGTGGATTGGAGCTGACAGTGTGTGTCTCTGCTTTTAATTTTTTACATCACCTCACTACACACTTTTATGTAACCGTCTTCTTCTATATTTATCTCTTGCCTCTTCCGTGTGTTTCATTCTCCACATTAATTCTCTCCAGCCTCATTTTTTTAACTATCTGATATATTACTTCTAGAATCATCTGTTAATGGACACGTATTTGTTGCAGTGAACAGTATGGTGGAGGTTGGATTATGTGTAGTAGGTTGTAGTTCTGAATGCTCATATGTTGTTGAACTCTGTTCATTTTTGCTCATATTGTGTTTAGTCAGAGCAAAATGAGCTTGCAATGGAGACCCAAACTGAGGAGAGTATCAGGACAAACTGTACTCTGCTGCCACCTGTTGTTCAAAGAGTAACACCACGACTTAACAAAAGAGTAGTTGTAGTATACTGTATTTTTCATTGGAAGATTTGTTTTGTTTTAAGGTCACTGGACAGTGTGGAAGATAACAGGACTCCAGGCTCCGCACTTTTAATATTTTTTTATTTCAATTAAAAATAAAAATTCCTTAAGTCAACATACTTTGATATTTATTTTATATATAAAACGTTTGCTACAATATGCTTTGTTTTAAATAACCAAGATATTTTAGGTACATTATTCAAATATCAAATTACTAATTAAGAAATTTGGCAAATATTTGGACTGTGACTAACTATTTGTATTATTTTCAATTACTCACCTGAAAACTGTCAACTTTAGAATTATATGAAAACATGAAAAGCAGCTTTAAGCAGTTTTTGTTTTGTTTTACTTGAGAAGTAACTTTTTTACTTTTCTAACCACATTTTTACCAAATACAGTAGGCCTATATTTGTGAATGTAAACTTCAATGTAAACTGTCAATAGAGGTCATTCCAAAAATGTCCTTTTCTCTGCATAAAAGTTACAGAGAGGTACTATACTATTCTCAACAACGGTGCAGTATATCCATAGTTCATGTGTTAAACCGGATACACATCCAGTTATACTGATACATCTTGTAGGCCTTTTCCCTTCATCAAAAACATATTTGTCTTATCTTAAAGCACAACCAGTTAGTTACAGTCTATGATATGGAGTATAGGATAAGATATGATATGATATGATATGATATGATATGATATGATATGATATGATATGATATGATATGATATGATATGATATGATTTGGTATGATATGATACAATATACACAATGCCAAGACCAGGTTAATATGCAAGTGAAAGAGGAATGTTGAGGTGAAGAAGAGAGGAGTAGAGATGAAATAATTAAATGATGAGAGCTCTTGCATAACGAGACTAGAGAACCACTTAGTAGGTCGGAAACTGCCATCTCATGTCAAAACAGAGATTGCAGTTTCCTCAAGGTCAAAAGTGTCTTTTGTAACATCCTTCCTCTCACAAATGTAATTTGTTGAGCATGACAAAGGTGCCTTATTTCATCACATTTGAAGAACAGTTTGAGTCAGATATGGGAAAATCTAACTGAGGGAAAAGTCTTTTGATTATTATGGGTATGAATTGGCATAATGACATACAAAGGAGTATGTGTTGTTAACAAGTGTGCTCATGCTCATTTGGTCTTGATTCTTACTTCTGTTGGTCTTCTGCCTTTTGTACGGTGCCTTTAACACGTTTGTGACTGGTGAGTCCTGCCTGTTAGTGGTGGCGAGCTCAGTCGTGTCGATCGGGAACTGCTTAAAAAATAATGAGGAGATTATGGGGTCTGACAGCAGTGCAGTGTCACGGCACAGGATAATATGCTGCATAAAGGCAGTTCCAGATGGCAAACATCTGTCATGGGGATTACAACGGTTTACTTACAGTTTTCCGAATCTCCATCTGCAAGTGTTTGTAGTATGGAAGCCTCTTGTTGGCCACCGGCTCAGTAACTTTTTATTTTGGTGTAGCAGTATTTGAGTGGAGGATATTGGGATGCAAAAAGGAAAAGGTAAAGGTAGGACACCTGGCGTGAGAGGTGTACATTTCTCAAAATTATGCATGACTTTATGTTTAATTAATCAGTGCATGTTAAGTTCTTACCTCAGCTCCACCTGGGCAGGACTGCCCTCAGCAAAAAGTATGCACGCACACACAAGTGAATACCAACAACCTGCAGTTATGTGCAGTCATCTGCTATTCAAAACGCATTTGAACTGAATTCACATTACTCACTCCCAATGTGTTCCTTCCCCTAATGCACACAGTCTAATTGACTCTAACTGGAAACTACATTAACATTAATTGACACCATTAAACACTCTGATTTTCTTGTTTGAATCACAGTAAAAACACACACACACACACACACACACACACACACACACACACGCACCCCTTAGTCACTTTGCACATCTATTTGCATCTACACCTGCCCATTGCACATACTATATATATTTTGTACATTATGCACTCAATCCATTCAGCCTCATTTTTTTAATGCTAAACTGCTATTTTGTATTTGTTTCTGTATTTATTGTTATTTCATATTCATGTTTAATATGTTTGTTTATTTATGTGTGCACCAACCAACAAGGCAAATTCCGCATAAGTGTAACTTACTTTGGCAATAAACTTGATTCTGATTAGAATCAGAGAGAGGGGAAAGGTCTAGCCATGTTACTGTGTTAAATCAACACACACACACACGCACACACACGCGCACACACACACACACACACACACACACACACACACACACACACACACAGCTTTAAAGCTAACATGTACATATCTCCATGCTCATTATGGTACAAACCATGCATCAGGGAGAAGAGCACCAATTTAAAGTAAAGTGCAATGCCTGTAAAGAACAGGGATCTGTCACCTTGAAATGCCTGTCTTTCACCTGCTACTATTCACTTGTGAGTGGTGTTATTACGGAGTACTGAATCGGTTCAGCACTCCACAACAACATGAGGGCATGAGGAGGCAGGAGCTAGAAATAGGGGAAAGGCTGACAGATGAGTAGAATCAGGCACAGAACGGAGGGAGTTGCGCAGAAAGGCAGGAGCAGCTTGTGTGTGTGTGTGTGTGTGTGTGTGTGTGTGTGTGTGTGTGTGTGTGTGTGTGTGTGTGTGTGTGTGTGTGTGTGTGTGTGTGTGTGTGTGTGTTTAAAGAGAGAAATCAGAAATCCAAGAGAATCAGCTCGAAGAAGAGACTCATCCCTCAGTAACAGATCTGAAACCAGTGAGAGGAATCGACAGGGGCAAAGCCACTTTAAGATTCAAAGCTGTGGAGGCAGATCACAACGACAGACTGAAAATCGTGAAATAAATAGAGGACTATTACTCATTGGGTTGTTTGCCAAGGCTGGTTTCCACGGTGACAACATGGGTGCAGTGGTGGGCACTTTGACCATGCAAACCAAGCAGAGGAGACCATCCAGAGGTAGGTCAACATTAGTCAAAAAAAAAAAAGATGGAGAGAAGACAAAAGAGCAACAGAATACTAGACTAAAGTGAGATAGTGAGCAGATCTAACTAACAGAGCAAAGAAAGCATTCAGATAATAATTTGTAATTCATAATATGTGTGCACATTTAACATAAACAATAACATTTATATGTTGGTCATAATTCTGTGGAATGACTATAAATTATTGAAGAAGGAAGTCAGTCAGAAAACAGCAAGGCTAACGCATTTACCAAATCTTACTTACATGTAGTCAAATTACATATGCATGTAAAGTACATTAACTGATAGCATTGATGCTGATTGAATTTTACATACAGTATGGAAACATAGGAAAAAGAATAGCTATTTTATAAATAAAAATGTAGAAATATTGACTCAAAGAAGTGGTAACAAAATGTGTGCGGTATCAAGTGATAAGAAGTACCAGGCATAACTCTGTGGTCACGATAGAGAGATTACAATGTGCCATGAAGTAGATTGCCCTTGAAAATAACTAGAGAGGCCTGACTCTACGACTCTACGTGTGTTCTGTGGGGATGGTCATTGAATGTGCGAGTGAGTGAGTAAGTGAAAGAGCGAGGGGGAGAGGGTTCAGGCGAGAGCGTGTGAATTAAAAGGCAGCTCACATATCATACCTCTCCCTGGCCTTATGCTTGAGATCCTCGTTGTCATGGAGACTGGGTTGTGGGAGTGTGAACGATACTCAGCCAGGATGAATGGCAAAATTATAGCAGCGTGAAACAGAGATAAAATAGATGAACCGGCAAACAAAGCAATTACCTTCTGTCAGTAGACGGATCACCTCACAAGACAGGCTGTGCTTGGCGTTTGTTTTTACACCGATGAGATGGAATCTTTCGTCCTAGTTCTAATAAAAAGCCTTTCAAAAGCCTTTGAACAAAATGCAGGGGAAATGCTCAGAGGTCATCCTGTTTTTTTTACGCTCCATTAAAGTGTGTCTTGCATAGCAAGCTGTGCAGAGGTACGGAGATACGATGAGACAAGATCAGACTTTGTTGATCCTCAGGAGGGATATGAGTATCACAGGGACAGGGCAGAGGTTGGGCAAAGCAGTTTAAAAATAAGTCTGAGTCAGAAAGCTAAGTATATATAATAGGATATTGTAGACCACACAACATACAGTGAATGTGCTGTACATGTGCAAAAGCAGCCAAAAATCTCTTTCAGAAACACGGCAGATGTGTGTCTGCTTTGTCAAGAATCAAAACACAAGCACTGACAAAAGTCACAGCATAGACTGAAGATTGGAAGCAACAGCTTCTGTCATTCCATGACATGAAAGTAAAATATAGTCAAATAAAATAGAAAGTAGGCTAATTGCTGTCATTCTAAAATAGCCGTATGTGTAGTTAGAAATAAAGGAATACGTTTGGCGTTATGGGAAATACACTTATCTAGCAGATAGTAAGATGAGAAGATTGATACCACTCTCATGTCTGTAGCCTACAATAAATATATATACAGCTAATGTTACCAGCTAAAGACTGAAAGCAAGGGGAAACAGCTGGCCTGGCTCTGTCCACAGTCAAAATCACCATGGCAGCAAAGCTCACTAATAATATCTCCTGTGTTCCATTTGGATATGGAACTGTAAAAATGACACGTTGTGGTTTTACAGATGTGTTTTTTACATGCCCGACTAATTCTTCGGTGGGCGCATTGACTTCCTGGAGTTTTGTCATCACCGTGAGGTTGCAAGGCAACAAACATGGACTCCAGGAAGTTACTGGATTATACAAACTAACAAGATATAACCTGTTAATTAGTGAGTTTTAGAGGTGTTGGTAGATTTTGTTACCTTTGGACAGAGCCAGGCTAGCTGTTTCCCCTCTTTCCAATCTTAATGCTATGCTATGCTATGCTATGCTATGCTATGCTATGCTATGCTATGCTATGCTATGCTAAAATAAGATACACCTTTATTGATCCCCTGCGGGAAAATTTGCTTGTTGCAGCAGTACAATAGAAACAACAGAAATAAATACAGATAAGTATAGAAAGTAATATAAAAAAGAGATACAAAAACTAAAATAGAATAGAATAAAATACAAAGCATTTTGATAAAGTGGGAGTGGTGTGGTTATTGGAGTCAACCCATCTATGGAAACATGGTACACCAGACTGATATGGTTAAGTAATGGAACTCAAGTGTTTGTCTGTATTACTGTAATATAATAGAATATGTCATATTAACATAACATGTAATATATTAACACAATATAGTATTATATGTACATTATGATATAGTGAAGGAATGAGAAATAGGTGCAGTATAGTGTATAGTATATTACAACAATATAACTATAATATATATAGTAGAGTATAGTGAACAATATAGCATAGTGTATACTATAGTATAACATAGTGTAAGATCATAATACGTTTTTTACAATACGACAGAATAGAATATCAGTATAATATATGGTGTCATGTAATATAATATGGCGTAGTGTGATATCACAGATATATCAACAGTATGGCAGCAGAGAGACAATGGAGAGGGAAAGGTGAGATGACAGTTTTGAGTGGAGAAATGACTCTGTATGTGATGTTATAGCCTGTGGTTCACATTGCTGTTCACAACAATGGCTGGCTGTAGAATTATATTTACTGTACAGACGTGAGAGTGATATTGATCTTCTCATCTAACTCTGAGCAAGAAAGCGAAAGACATGATGTCTGGTGAAACGTTTTTAGGCATTTTTAACGCTTGGACTTGGCCTTGTGTGTGTGTGTGTGTGTGTGTGTGTGTGTGTGTGTGTGTGTGTGTGTGTACTGGCCTGAAGCTGCTGCAGCAGTTGTCTTTAATAGTATGACAGAGCTGTGGGCTGTCAATGAAATCGCCATCTGACACGCACCTATAATTATCTCCGTCACTTCATCATGTAACACTTCCCTGCCATGCTAATGAATGTTTATGTACAGATCAGCTGTTGCACCATTTGCATCAAGACTCAACATTAGTCTTAGATATACCGTATCTGGTATATATATATATATATATATATATATATATATATATATATATATATATACTGTATATCTGGTAATCTAATCATTTGTCATCTGGGGAGATTAATAATAGTTTAATATTATCAATATGTGTTTTAAACCCCCAGGCGGTAGCATTTGCTAGTAAACCCCAAATTCTAATTTTCCTTCTTTGTTTGTTTTTCATTATATCATTTGTCTCATTTATGTCCTCCAAACATATTGTGTCATCATATACTGCCACGTGTTGTTTTCCTTTTCTCACATATTTTTTGACACTCTGCCACCTCCTTTCTCTTTTCCCATTTATCCATGTCCCCCACCTTCCCTAATCAACACATCTGCCTGTTTTATTTTGTCATCCTCATTTCATTTCATCTGTTTCTGATCACACATCGCATTTGCAGAAAATATATAATATATATAAACACACGTGTGCAGAACAGCAAAACAATGCCTTTCGTTGTTTTGTTGTCATGTGATCAGAGGCTGTTACTCACAGGGATGATAAATGTACAAATTGTGTTTGACACTTCTTTTTTAATCAGTTGATCCAGTGTACGCACCACTGTTCACATTCATCCTTTGTGTCTATCCCCATGACAACAAGCGTCAGGGAAAGGGAGCTGTAAGGAAGATGGAGGGAAGATTGAGAGAAAGCAATACATAACCATACTAATATGGTCAGCTGATAACTGACAGTAAATATTTCACACTAGTTCAGCATTCACAAAAACCTTGAGAAAATAGTGCCTAAAAAGGGTCTGTCTCAGATAATGATAATTTTACACTGAATTGCTAAAGCAATCTGGCATCTCTCTGGGTTATTCCTATAGTTTTTGGTGCATGTGGAAGATCTTTTTCAAACTCATATTTTGATTAATTTATTCTTAAATTAGCATAAAGCTAATGGGAATGCCTCAAATACTGTATCTAACCTACATATTTGTAAGCCTGGTTTGATCTCAATAAACACACGGATAGTTGCATAGATTGAAAATCGAATACAAACAGGCTCTAAATAAAGATGACTCAACAATAAAAGTAGAATCAATTATTCTTGTACAAAGATCAAATGCAGCTAATTAGCGCTTACTTTCAACACTTATCGTCACATACAGTTAATGCCTCCTCGAATTCCTAAAAGGCGGATGACCAACAGGATATTTGATATTTAATTCAAATTAAGATCACCTCTGGCAGATGATGCATGAAACTAGATACAGTTTCAGCGTGAGGCCTAATCGTAACACCGCTGCTGAGTGGGTTGAAATGAATGAGTCACCGTTGTCATTCAGAAAGCAGACGTATTATATTCATCTTACTGTAATCTCCTTTTCTTTAAGACTGAGCCAATCGATGCTGACACAGCTTATAAGCTTGTTTGGAGGTGCATGTGAGCATTTGGGAATTTGGTAGGATTTAACAAGGGTTTTGATCTTTGTGTTGAAAAAATGATTCCAAGTATATATCATATGATATAATTTGGATTCTGTAAAAGCAAAATATATTGCTTATATAACAGGTTCCAGTTGGGATATAAAAGTTTACAGAGACCACCATGTGTAAATATGCTGTATTGCCGCGCAAATAGAAGGCTACTTTAGGTTTTATTTCTTCAGCATTTTCTGCCAGTGAATGCAATAAAGACTTCCAGAGAAAACTATACGTGGCTGTTTTCTCTTGGATGTTTGCTGTTTGAGAACTCATTGGTGTATGGATACCCTCTAGCTGGAGACAGTCACAGCGACAAACATTTGGCCACAGCAGGACCAGAACTCTTCACATCATTAACTACCATCAATCTCCACAGCAACCGATACTGAGCACCATGTTGCCATTAAAAGCACTCAAGTCCTAAGGAGGAAATCTATTTGTCAAGTACATGTAGTTCTTCTCATCCCTTTCTCTCTTTTTACATGTGACTCTCTTATGGCCATATTGTTCGGCTGCTTCACTTGCTTTCCCCGTGAGCGCTCTTTTCTGCCATCTAATCATATTTTTGATGCCTTTTTTCCCGACTTAACATTCTAAAGCTTTGCTGAGTTGTCTCTTTCCTGTGTATTACAGTTTTCATCTTTCTAAAGACTGGGAGGAGCCTGTGTTAAACATGGATTGTAGAAGTCTTGACATGATTCTCTGTAATAAACATATTTATTTTTGTCTGTTTCTCTCTGTCTCTCTCTTCCCTGTAGATAGAACAGATGAGGAGGTGGAGATGGCGACGGTGTGCTACAGGCCAGAGGGTCTTGACCAGTTGGAAGCCCAAACTAATTTCAGCAAACAGGAGCTGCAGATCCTCTATCGTGGTTTCAAGAATGTAATAACACACCTTCATATTTAATGATTAGATTACTTTGGTGCGTTCCAGATATTTCAAACATTAAAGACTTAGATCACCCTAAAAAAAAGTTCCTTTTACTCCTTAAAGTATCTAGCCATGAAGATTGTTTCTATTTATACAAGACAAAGAGTCTACAGCCATGCTACCATCTATAAGAGGCTGTAGGCTCCTTAGGCACAGCAGTGCTGTAAGTGAAATGCTAATGTTAGTATGCTAACATTTGCAATGACAATGCTAACATGCTGATGTTTAGCTGATAGGTGCACATTTACCATGGTCACCATCTTAGTTTAGTGTATTAGCATGCTAGCTTTTGCCAGTAAGCACAAAACACATTCTGAGAGTAATGTGAATGTTGAAGTTTTTTTGCGGGAATTTTGTCCTCAGCTCATGTATCCCAGACTAAAGACCTTGCAATTAACAATTAGGCTACTGAGAACCATTTATTTTCTGCTAAAAGTAAAAAACAACAACATTTTGTTAACTGTGAGTTGTGTGTCAAGTTGTATCTTTGGTTTTATTATTTAACAAATGTTAGCATGCTAATAATGCTGGCTAGTGGCTAGCCTATTTTTCTGGACATGGTCATGACTGACACAGTTCTAGTGAGTTCTTCCAATAAACAGGATGTCATTGAGCAGAGTATAATTAATCTTTTCTTTCCACAGGAATGTCCAAGTGGTGTTGTAAATGAGGAGACATTTAAACACATCTACGCACAGTTCTTTCCTCATGGAGGTAAATTGCAATGTTTTTGAATCTCTTTCACTGTGCTCTGTGAAGCTTTTTGAGAACAGGATACCTTACACTTTCATTTTCATTGTGTTGCAGATGCAAGCATGTACGCCCATTATCTTTTCAATGCATTTGACACTACAAACAATGGCTCCATTAAGTTTAAGGTCAGTCACCCTCCTTTGTAAATGCATTTTGTCTAAAATATTACTAATTTATTTACTACCATGTGCTATGATGCTTTCAGAATCTAACTTTGTTCTAATATTCCGTTGCTATTAGGACTTTGTAATGGGTTTGTCTACACTGCTGCGAGGAACACTGAGAGAAAAGCTTGAGTGGACGTTTCACCTTTATGACATTAACAAAGATGGCTACATAAACAGAGAGGTGAGACTGTGCTGTCACTATGTGTACAGTGCTAGTGTGTATAAAGTCTGTCTTGCTACAATGTGAATTTTCTCCTCTCCCAGGAAATGACTGAGATTGTGAGAGCCATTTATGACATGATGGGCAAGTACACCTACCCTGCACTAAAGGGAGATGTCCCGCAGCAGCACGTGGATGCCTTTTTCCAGGTGAATTTATAACATATATGATAAACAAAAGTCTAAAGTCAACATTTTTGTTAACAGTGTTGTATGTGCACAGCATGAAGGGAAACAATGTCACACTTAATGTATCTTGTAATACACCAGTAGCTTCCAAAATGAACCTCTTTTATTGAGACAAGTTTTCCAATAAGGCTTACAAAGTTTTATAACATAAGCAATTGCAGTCAGTATTTTTAACTGTTATTCTCCATATGATGTTCTATACTGCAGTTTGCTACAGTTTCTGTACGCTAA
>CM042439.1:18599132-18606632 GCA_023631565.1 Gymnocephalus cernua
AGGGCACTTTGTGTAAAATGTTAAATCATCATTTGAAATCTTTTCACCAGGGTGTGTGCTGGAAGCTGGAAAGGAGGTGGTGTTCAATCCAGGGAATGATGAATTTGAGCATCAGCTAGATCTAAGAATGGTAAGTACCCTGAGATCTGTTTAGAGGGCTTATAACATTTATTTATTATAACTTAATAGTGCTAGCCACCATTTTGCTACTTACGAAAACACTTGATTTTGTCCACCCCAACATAGATTCTCACAACATAAGGGTACCGTCAAAAAAGCCTTGTATTGCATGGCCATTGCACCCACTATGCACAGAGCCTGACAGTTGATTGAATACAGTTGCAGTTTTTCTCTGTCACTTTGGTACATTTCTAGAATCATTCTTAACAATTGCAAACCAGTAAGTTAATTTCTCAAAACAATTACAAACGGCACCATACAATGGATGACCTGCAGAAGCCTGTAACTTGCTCAAAATCTTCAGTCCATTCCTCAAAAGTAAATTTGTCGATGAACACGTCAGTGCCATCAGAATGTCAAGTTCTTGTCATGTTGTCAATATAAAATTGCACTCTTTAGATATTTTCTGATGTACACTATGGCTACATTTTGATGACATTGATTGAAAATCTTTTCTGTATGGAATTCATACATTTCAACAGTAGAAAGTCACACATTTATTTATGCAAGATTAGTATTGCAAGAGACTGGACAGGATTCACATAATGCTTTTATTTTTGTTTGTTCAAATTAGTGTCATTGCAATTCAGAAACACAACTGAAGGTTCATTTGGTGCACCTCCAAGCTATTTTACATAGAGGTTCACACAATCGCCTTCATTAATGGAAGTCAGGGTTCACCTGAGAGCAATTCATTAATTCTGGACAAATTCACAACGACAATCTGTAAGAACAATTGGAATGTACTGTATGGAAAACGTGCTTGACCGATTATGATAATGAGTTCAACCATTTTGCATTTAAGACATGTTCAATGAAGTTATGCCTAGATGTTTTGGGGGGGGGTAAGACAATTCAACAGACATCCAGTATTTTATATTATGAGCAACATGACATGAGCAATTGATCATGTAAAAAAACAGCACTATACATGACCAATTGCATGCATGTACAAAACAAATTACAATTTGACAAACAATTATAACATTGATTTTTTTTTTTTTTTTTTAAACAAGCAGTTTTGAGAGTATCAATTGTGATCTGTGAAATGTACCAAAAGTGACTGAGAAACTAATTGCTTGCTTGAAGTGATGGATGAAAAGTGTCAAGTGGCTGGCAAACTGAACATTATTCTCTATTAGCAGCCTCTGAGAAATAGTCCTCCACTCAAAGTGTGGTGAAACCAAAGTTTTTCTGCAATTTACATGTAATGGCAGCTTTTTGTAATTTAGTAAGTTTAATTGGCATCCTGTTACATAAGGTATCACTTTCTTGTCGTTCTTGCTTCGTGTATAAGTTCCACGCACATGTTCATTGGGAAAGTAATTGAAAATACAAAAATATAGCGTGTTTTTACCTTGATGAGATCTTAATTACAAGAAGAACGTGTGGCAGCTAAACTGGAGGTTTGGCTAAACTTAAAGATATATGCGCTGCGGTGTTTAATTTAGCAGCGGAACCGTTGCTGCGAGCCGGCGTTGTTAAACAGAGACCCTCGTTTGTTCCAAAATAATAAATAAAAATAATCATGTTCAATAATAACTTAACCATAACTTAACCAAAAACATAATACTACTTAGATCTGACAGGTTTTGTCAAAATGTAACTCAAAACTATCCAAGGCACGGACAAAGCCTAATATAAAATAACCAGTTACTCACATACAACTTCTGCACCAGTCTACTGGTTTTTGTTGAGAAAAATAAGCAGGTTGACATGATCTGGGGTCTGAGCTTCCCTTAATACATCCATGGGTCAGACGCGACCGCTACCTGGTGATCGTCAGTTCAGCCGTCGAACACACCCGCCGGCACGGGATCCAGGTAGCTACTTCCATGCTAACTTGGCCAGCCCGGCCCAGGGAACCTCGTTCCGTTCTTCGTTTCGCAGTGAGTTTCTACCAGTCTGGTGATGGTACGTCGTGACGGAATGTGAAATGCTGGTTCCAATATCCATCTCAATGAACGTGCAGATCCCTCCGGTAATTTCCCTCTGATCGTTGTGCATCGCAGCTCCTCCGTGCTAACGCCGAGTTGATGCTAGGTTGAGACTGAGAGCAGGACGCACCGACATTAACCAGGTAATTTGAGTCGTGGCCGTGTTGTACTTATACACGGCATCGCAGTGTTTGCAGTGAACTAAGTCGTTTTTTAAAACAAAATGGTCCCACCTTACACTTCGCCGTGACTTCTTCATGTTTACTTTGAATCAAAACGTAACTCGCAGCCTATGGCGCCCCCGTGTGGTAAAATGTTTAATTGCTGCTGACACACTGGAAATCATTTCATTGATGCAATCACACCACGCAACCTGCATTAGTTTCATCGATGACAAATTAACGTGATCGACGAAATTCTTAATGATCGATCGTCGATTAATCATGCCCATCCCTAGTATCCAAATCAAAATTCAGTGACTGTCGGAAAATCGTGCTGCACTTGACTGAACCCAATGTGTTTTTAATCTTTTATGGTGTAACAAAGACCTTTTTAATCAGCAGTAATATTATAAACTTTAACTGGACCCTGTATAATAGAACCTATGCTGTATTGGATTTAAATGCATATTTTCAATTCCTGCTCAAATCAACTAGCGCAGAATCTTTCACACCACCAACAAACTCAACCAAACAGGCAAACACACCACCAGGTCAGGTATGAAGGAAACAAAGGTTGCCATAGATTTACTGTCAACTGTTGCCTTGCTCTTTTCTAGGCATGTGTGGACCCCAGCACGAAAGATGAACTTCATATGGTGGAGGTGGAAGGACAAGACACAGAGGGTCAGATCATCAAGGCAGCACTGGTTTCACTGAAGCCCTCTACCCTGCCAAGTGTAAGTTACACTAACGGTGTCTTCTGAGTGTTAAGTTGAAGTGTCCCTTCAGCATGCCACAGGAGTTAAAGGCTGGTTGGACCATGCTTCTCATAACCAATATCAGCTCAGAAAGGTATTAACGTTTATTTCTTGCAGGTGTGTCTCGGTGGCTTTACAATCTCCCCCCCAGCAACTTTCCGTCTGAAGGCAGGTGCTGGTCCAATCCATATCAGTGGACAACACCTTGTCAGTGAGTATTTGTCACGAGAATACAGATGTTTAAACTGATCAGGAAAAAAACGTCTATTTTGGTTGTGGTTCATTGAATGAGCAAACTTTTTATATAGCACAGCATATCCATTTGGTTTTGGTGGCAGGGTTTACAGTCTTGCATTTCTTACTTATTTTTAAAGTGATGGGGGCCGATCTGTCTTCTGACGAAGAAGAAGATGATGAGGAAGAGGAGGAAGATGTCAGTACATCAAAGAAAAGACCTGCTTCCTCCCCTGCCCTCAAGTCTCAGGTTTGTTTAACATCCTTCACTATTTTAGTCTAAAATTTGTCAAAATTTAAATAACCATAGCCCACTTTTTACCTCCATACAGAAAAAAATTAAAATGGATGAGGATGACGACGATGAGGATGACGACGATGAGTGAGTGTCCAACTTCACACACATTTACAGACTATTCTAATCTTTACATACACTGGAACTCGGTGGATCCCAAAACTTCAACACTAAAATCCAAAACTGTTCTGTTCATTCTCTAGCAAATGTACATGTTTAATCGTATATTATGCCTAAAATGATATTGCACAATATAATAAGTCTTCCTGCTCATGTTGATGCCAATAGGCATCTGTATTCATCAGCATGCTTTTTGTTCACCTGGCTTTAAATCTGAGATGCTGCTGTTAGGTTGATTTACAGGCTTGTCTTTAAATCTGCCTGGTTTTTCTACATACTTACTTGGCCTGTGTGTGTGTGTGTGTGTGTGTGTGTGTATCTGAGTTGTAATCTTACCTGAGGGAGTTGAGCTATATTTTGGCACTGGGAAAATACTGCACTTGCGGCAAGATTTGCACCTCAACTGCTTTTTTAATACTCTTGGTATTACAGACAACAGGGAAATAGTTCAGTTTTAATTTATGTATCAAGTTAAAGCCCTAGTAATGGTGATAAAACAAAGGGCCGTATTCATTTAGACAATGCGTAGTTTTTTTTGGTAAAGGAGCAACCATTCATATCATATATTTAAAAAAAAAAAAAGAAGTTTTAGCATAATGTGTTGGTGCAGCTTTATGCTAGCCTATTTACAAGACCAAAAAATAGGGCTGAAACGATTCCTTGAGTAACTCGAATAATTGTATTACTAAAAATCATCTGCTTCAAAAAAATTGCCTTGAAGCTTCCTTTTAATGTAACGTTAAACCACTCACTGCGATTCTGCACAGATTATTACTGTCGCAAAACAGCATCACGCTGCTGTGGAAACATGCTGTGAAGATTGACATGCATGGATTACAAAATGTAAGAAGAGAGCAAGTGAGAGGCTGCGAGGAGAGAGACGGGAGAAAACCACAGAAATGATCAAGTTCGGGATCATTTCAAGCTGCAAAAAAACTTTATGCTGTAGCTAGGTTGTAACTTGTAGTTCTGAAAGTTGCACAACTTAAAGGCAATGTTTATGTATTATCTTAATGTATGACTTAGTTTGAGGTGTTTTTTGCTTTTCAGAAAATATTTTCTTTAAAGAATTATGTAATATGGCACTTAAATGCACTAAATGGGCCTAGGTTTAGTTTTACGACAGTATTGTATGCTATTAACATGTTGCTTTATTATTTTAAGGGATGATGAAGACGACGAGGAGAGCGAAGAAGAGACCCCTGTTAAGGCAAGCACTAAATACTTTGAGCTTTGGCAGTTTCTGCTGAATGAACTTGCACTCCTTTCTCACAAACGACTGCTCATTTGTTACAGGCCAAGCCGACCCCATCCAAACAACCAGCCCCTGCTCAGAATGGCAAGAGTCCTAAACCTGCCACTCCAGCCGTAAAGCAGGTAACTATTAGTTTTTATGAACTGGACTCCACTCCCCGCCCGACAATGTCATATACATCAGCAACTACATTTTGTATGTCCTATTCAAGAGACTTCCGTTTAGTTTTTTTTTTCTTTTGTCTTTATGGTAGTAATAACATGTGACATACCTGCAGCATACATATCCCGATAGCCCAGGTTGTCCTGTCTTGTTGTAACTTGATTGTGCATTACGGGGTTATGGTTATACAGTCATTGTTACACAAGGAGACCAGCAGGGTCTTAAAGTCTAAAGTTTCCAAATCAAAATGTTGGGCTTTATAAAGTTTTAAATTTGCTGGTGCAAGTTTAGTGATACTTGGCTTGAAAGACTGAATTTAGGGCTTGGTTAAAGCCAGTTGCTAACAACTAATATCCTAATATCTAAATGTCATGTTCATTACAGGAAAAGACCCCTAAAGGTAAGGGTAACAAGTCTCCTAAACCAACAACTCCCAAAGGACCTGCCACGACTCCTGAGATTAAAGCCAAGATGATGGAGGCATCAAAGAAGGTCGGTCTCTTTTTTGTTTTTATTTTTTAGATCGATTTGATTCTTTTCTTGCTTACATTTTTTTTGTTATTACCTGAAAGTGTACTAAGTAGCATGAGTGAAGAAACTAACATTTTCTCATATGTTGTACTTTTTTCCATTCTACAGGGAATAATATTACCCAAAAGTCAGCCCAAGTTTGAGAACTGGATGATGAAATGTCATAATGTCTCAGACGCCAAGGTACAGTACAAGTTTGCAGGGCCGGGCAATATTTATCATACACCCATTGTTGTCCTAAATAGGGATGGGCATTCGATTAAATTTTCTTTGTCGATCGTCGGGAGAATTAATGATCAATTATCGATTAATCATTAATATTTTTATATTAAAATTCATTATTAAACTTTTTATAAATTAAAAACGCAATGAAAATACAAAAATATAGCGTGTTTTTACCTCGATGAGATCTTAATTACAAGAAGAACGTGTGGCAGCTAAACTGGAGGTTTGGCTAAACTTAAAGATATATGCGCTGCGGTGTTTAATTTAGCAGCGGAACCGTTGCTGCGAGCCGGCGTTGTTAAACAGAGACCCTCGTTTGTTCCAAAATAATAAATAAAAATAATCATGTTCAATAATAACTTAACCATAACGTAACCAAAAACATAATACTACTAAGATCTGACAGGTTTTGTCAAAATGTTACTCAAAACTATCCAAGGCACGGACAAAGCCTAATATAAAATAACCAGTTACTCACATAGAACTTCTGCACCAGTCTACTGGTTTTTGTTGAGAAAAATAAGCAGGTTGACATGATCTGGGGTCTGAGCTTCCCTTAATACATCCATGGGTCAGACGCGACCGCTACCTGGTGATCGTCAGTCCAGCCGTCGAACACACCCGCGGGCACGGGACGCAGGTAGCTACCTTCGCTAACTTGGCCAGCCCGGCCCAGGGAACCTCGTTCCGTTCTTCGTTTCGTAGTGAGTTTCTACCAGTCTGGTGATGGTACGTCGTGACAGAATGTGAAATGCTGGTTCCAATAGCCATCTCAATGAACGTGCAGATCCCTCGGGTAATTTCCCTCTGCTCGTTGTGCATCGCAGCTCCTCCGTGCTAACGCAGAGTTGATGCTAGGTTGATACTGAGAGCAGGACGCACCGACATTAACCAGGGTCGGATGCACTTTAAGTGGTACATCATTTGAGTTGTGGCCGTGTTGTACTTGTACACGGCATCGCAGTGTATGCAGTGAACTAAGTCGTTTTTAAAACAAAATGGTCCCACGCTACACTTCGCCGTGACCTCTTCATGTTTACTTTGAATCAAAACGTTACTCGCAGCTAACTGAGCAGCCTATGGCGCCCCCGGGTGGTAAAATGTTTAATTGCTGCTGACACACTGGAAATCATTACATTGCTGCAATCACACTACACAACGCAACCTGCATTAGTTTAATCGATGACAAATTAACGTGATCGACGAAATTCTTAATGATCGATCGTCGATTAATTATGCCCATCCCTAGTCCTAAATAATCTTGAAAATTTGATCAAGAAACCATGTGAGTTCATTGGCCATGAACTGTTACAGACTTAAAGACTTGTTAATGAACAAATGTTCTGCTGATGCTTCCTTTTGTTTAATTTTGAGTTTTCCAACAATACCGCCAATCTTTGGAGTTTTAAATGGCAAGCATTTGTTTTGGCCTTTTTGTTTCTTTAAAGTACTCGTATTATGCTTTTTGGCCTTTCCCTTATGTTATATCTTTGTGCACGTTATACAAAGTATAACAAAGTATATACAAAGTGAAAAAGCCCAAAGTCCACATCTCCAACAGAAAACACTGTTCACAAACAGCTCTGTTGTAGTCCAGCCTTTACTTCCGTGACGAACGTGCATCACTTCTGTACCGTTATAA